>VWYI01038735.1:11982-25655 GCA_013399455.1 Anthoscopus minutus | reverse complement strand
TTTAGTGTGACAGAGGTTTTCATGTACATGTACATATATATCATATATATATACATATATTATATATGTATATATATGTATTAAAACAAGAAGGAAGATATAGATTCCTTCATAGTTTGTAAAGTTTAATGTGACAGAGATTTTCATGTACATATACATATATATCATATATGTATGTATATGTATATGTATATGTATATGTATATGTATATGTATATGTATATGTCTATGTCTATGTCTATGTCTATGTCTATGTCTATGTCTATGTCTATGTCTATGTCTATGTCTATGTCTATGTCTATGTATATGTATATATATCATATACAAAGTCAGAATCATTGTACACATGTATAGTAGGCACAAATTATGTTGTGTTAATATAGTGCAGTTTGTAAAATTCAGTAAAGTCTAATACCAACTAATGATCTTGTTCTATATATTATTTTCTATGCAGAAGATGTAGCAGTTTCCTCAAATTCATAAAATAAACTAACATTCAATGTTGTGCTGTTTTTCTAACAGATAAAACAAGAATTTTAATGAAGATGAATGAAAGATTTTTTTTTCTCCTGTTTTTGCAAATTTACTTTTCTAAGTATTAATTCTGATTAGTTCCAAAAGTTGCAAAAGCATTTCTTCAGGTATGACTTTATACTTAATATGTCTATGAAATTACTGTCGTTTAACAGAACTCTGTTAAAATGACAAATTAGATAGACTCAGCAGATAAAAAGCCCAACAAATACTTGAAAAAAATGAGTAAAAATAGCATTCTTGTCCTGAAAACTAATTTTTCTTTCTTCTAAACATAAAATAATGCAAATTCAAAGTGCTTTGCACACTGAAATGGCGTAGTTAAGTATATCGATAAATTCTGGGCTTTTTTCCCCTTAATCTTGGTCTTACTTTGGGCTAATACACTTCTGTTATTATCTCTTAAAACAATTTTCTTGGAAGTCAAACCTACTTGGAACTCAGAGAACATCTCAAACTGCATCTGGTCTTTTGTAAAACTTCAGAGTAAGCAAGGTCTATAGTAGAAAGGCTTTAGAGATTTATTAATTATCTCAAATTATTCTCGTGAATAAACTGAAGTGCCATTGGTTATGGTAATCATACCAAAAGTATAAAATAGGAGGCAAAGATATTGCAACATAAGCTGGTGTGCAGCCAGTAGGAGTGGTTCACTTCTGAGTGTAAAAATCATTATTTTTGAAAGAGAACAGCAGTAGAAGCATTTCCTCTACATGTTGGGAAGCTCCAACAGATGACATGTGCATCTAATAATTCAAAGATCAGTGCATTTCCAGGCATTCCTTGGCAGTTTAAGTTTCAAATCTCAACAGTCTTGCATCCATCAGTATGTAATGTCATGCAGTTTTCCAGGTTTCTCTAACTGATATCTTTTGATTAAATTGACACAGTGGTTTTACTGTACTTTCAGACAGAGATGCATTGCTTTGACTTGCTGATTATGTAACTGCTGATAAAGAAGTTCCACTTCAGCAGTTTCAGAATCAATAGCAAGAAATGCAACTGCAGGCCATATGCTTGTTCCTTACTTTATTACTTTCCTTTTTGGTGTTATTGCAGTCTAGGGGCTCCCTAGATATCTAACATGGTACTTCTTGATCTTTTAAAATGTCAAACTGCTGCCAGGACACTATTTGAATGGGTTTACTCTCATCACTTCAGAGGAAAAGCAATAGCAAGAGAAAACCTGGTGAGAAAGCATTTCCCCTTATTGATTTTGACCTGAAGGGTGCATGCAGCACACATCTGTTTTCCATGGAAAGTATCAGCCAGCATACTCACTGATTGCTCTTACTTTTTAATGTATTCTGAATAACAAAAAATAAATTAATTTTCTTGAGAAATTGTCTTCATTTTGCAGACATATCTTTGGTTTCTTGTGTTACAACATAAAAGCTTTGCCTGTGCCTAGCAGTGAAATCATATCCACAGATGCTGCAGAATCAAAAAACATTCAAAACCACCTTCACCTCCTCTTGAAGATTTCTTTACATAGTTACATAAATTGATTGCATAATCCAGCTGCTGTCAGCTTCAGTCTGGGTCTTGTCAGAAGCATTTCTCAAAGTGCCTACTTTGATGGAACCTTTCTATTTTTTCTCTTCCTTTCTTCTTATATGACACTGTCATTCTCAGTAAGCCTTGATAACCCCTTTCATTTTAAATGAACTGAAAAAACATAGATATTGAGGAAGAGGAGCAATTACCAGGAAAGAAAAAAAAATTAAACTATAATACAAAATATTTAATCTTAAATAATAAAAATTACTTATGCAGTGTATTCTGACTACCAATGATGGATAAATCAAAAATACTGTTGTTAATAAGATCTGAAAAGTAAGATCCATTCTGAGAGATGTTGATAAATATCCTATTTCTAACTAATTTCTCTAGATCCTGTGAATCTCTTCATATTTATCAAAGTTTTAAACTCTTAGTTATTGGGAAAAAATATCATGTTATAGATGACAAAAAAAAAGAAGAAAGTAGTACTTGATCAATCAAAGCAAAATATTTTTGTTTTATGGGAAAAAGCAAATATGTAGAGATATATATTAAACCTTCAGTGTGCAGGTAATTTTGCCTGTGCCACTTCTTGCTGTGATCAGTTTCTAAGCAGTGTCACCACCCACAGGTAGAGGCTGTGATATTTGTTATAAATTCTTGTCAGACTGAACAAAGACAAATACTGAATACATGTCAGGGAATCTAACGATTTTATTTTACAGTCACCATGACTCCAGTGATCAGCCCATTATTTAGACTGGAAAGGTGTTAAATAATATGATTTCAAATGTAAATAGACTTCCACAAAGCTGTAGGCAAACAAGCCCTAAATTTTGTATAGTACACTTCGGTAAGTTCTCAATTCCCACAACAAAGGGGCCTCAAAGCCTCAAAGGGGCAGGCTTACAATCTACAGTACACCATTACACCAGCTCTCCAGTAGAGAGAGCACCGTTTGGTATGGAGTAGAGAGTAGAAGTTGATAGCTGTGCTTTGACCAGGCAAAGCAAGAAAATAAATACCACCAGCCTCAGATCTTGTGTTGGTCCTGCTGCATGGATGGTCCAGAGCTGGGGAAAACAAAGGAAAAAAAAGATAAAGACAGAAGAAACAAAGAGAAGGAAGAGAGCCAGAGGGAAAAAAGAGAGATCTGCTAACTTTTATGGTTGCATTGTTGAGGATGCACTTCATCAGATTCATTCCATGCCCAGAACTAGCATCATGTCAGCCAGCTTGGCTGTACCCCCTCCCCTCTTCAAGCATAGTTTAAAGCCCTCTCAATCAGTCCCTGAGTCATCAGTCATAATCTTTTTCCCCCTTTCAGACAAGTGGATCCACCTGTTACGGGCAGGCTTAGTGGCATGTAAACTATCTGATAGTTTTTCCCCGGTCTCTGGCTTCTCAGCGTCCGCGGCTAAGCCGAGTCCACGAGACTCAGGCAAGTCTGGACAAGCCGCGGTCGGAGCAGGAGTGAGAAGCGCAAAGCGTCCCCCAGCAAGTTATAAAGCCAGCCCGTTTACCTTCTGAGCACCTCTTTGCAGATCCCGGACGAGGTGAAGGAAAAGATGCGCAATTAAACTTAGGTTTTGGTCCCGATTTTATTAAGTTCCATTCGCGACCTCGATGTTCATTCTCAGAAACCCCGGTTGAAAGAGAATGTCTCTCCGCCCACCATTTCTCTTTTATCCCTCGGGGCAGAGCAAGGGGAAGGGAATAGTTAGTTTACCAATCGAAGGAGAGGGGGCGTGGGGCAAGCCAGATTGACATTTGTGTAACTCTATCTCCCACTGCTCTCCCTGGAACTCTTGAGGGTTAGCCTGAAACCCCACGAGACTTGGGGAGATCCAAAACACGTGGAACACACTGCTACACAAAACCACCAGAATTCCCCCAACAGCACTACCCTCTAAGTCAAGTAGTAATCAAGCTAGTTTTCCTGTTCCATTCAGTATTCATCCCTGGTATTGAGGTGATTGAGGAACACACCACCTGTGCACCTACTCCTTTGGCCAAATGTCCCAATACCCACAAAGTGCCTTTTGTTTGCCATAGGACTCCTTCCTTCAATCTCATCACTCCCAAGCTGGAAAACTAATAGAGGATAATCATCAGAGGGCCATAAGAGATCAGGGAGTTGCATGAACCTAAATTGTATTTAAGATTGCTGTAAGAAGAAAGGCTTGTTTTTACCACACTTCAAAAACAGATTAAGCCTTTTACTTAGTCAGTGGAAACAAACAAAATAGTCAAATAAAATACTACAAAAGGCAAGAATAACTTAACAGTCCCTTAAATAACTGAATATTATTAGGTATGAAAACCTAGCTCATAATCCATGCAGATGATTATCTGTAAGCAACCAGTACTAAGAAGCTTATCAAAAAGTAGTCATTTGGAAATCCATTAAAAAAGCCAACCCACAACCTCCTACCTAGCTGTATTGGACATGATTGATTCTTTGCATGCCAGATAAATATAAGCAAAATTACAAGGATGTCTGAAGGATACTTCTTGTATAACATATTCCTGCTGCACTTCTCAAAAGATGAATTTGATTCATCAACATGCCTTTTGTTCAAAGACTTAGCCTGGTAATAAACTTAGCAATTTCTGCATCAGGAATCATTATCCTCAAAGGTTCTTTCAAAGAAAGCTGGATAGATATCTCATCCAAAATCTTTGTATTATTATGCTAATTAGATTGTGCCAATACCTTAAATTTATAGGGCAGGAAGAAAATAGGAGTCTTTTAGACAAAACAAGAGTATGGCCAGATCAGAGCCAGAATCAACAGTTCAGCTATGCCTGTGTTATGTCTCCTGAAAAAGTAGTCCTCCCAGGAAAACATATCTAGATATATTAAGCAAGTACTTGGATTTGTTGTAGAGTGTATTACATAGACTGAAGAAAATGGCGTTCTACTTTTATTTGTGATTGCTAGAGGGGAACTACAAAGATTTCTGGTCTTCACTCAGATACCAAGAGTTTTGTTGGTTGTTATTTTTGGTTTGTTTTTCTTGAGGGGGGGTGAGGAGGGTATTGTTTGTTTGCTTGTGGGTTTCTTGGTGGTTTCTTTGTGTTTGCTTGTTTGTGGAGGTTTTTTCTCCAGTAGTCACAGAGATGCTGTATTTCCATCTAGACCTCGACTTTTTAGCCTAATCAAAATCCAGCTGCAGTTCCATTGTTTACCGTTCCCTGCTACCAGATTAATAAGTCAGCAGAGCTAATGCACAACATTCCTTTAAAATTAACTTCATAAAAATCTGTAACAGGCTTAAGTAAAATTAATCAAATAGATATATACTAGAGAAAAGTTTAAGAAAACATGATCAGAACTGATTCTCTTAGGGAGGTTTACTGTTATCAAGGTGCAGAAATGTGCACTTGGAAAGTATGGACAGCAATGAAGATAATACATCTTCTAGAGTGATGAAATGTTTGTAACTGACTTAGAACAAAACCAGTGCAAGTTTCATGAAAATTTTCTTACCCTTTGAACAAGTTTCTATTTATTTAAATTTTAGCAGTTAGCTAAAAGAAGATAATGAAATTGATCTTTCAACTGTGTTGAGGATGTGGTCTAAGTGGAAACACGTGATTGTGCAGTTTCATAGCATAATTGAAGGGAAAATATTGTAAAAGTTGTGTAATATATATTTTCCATATTATTAGGTGATTATTACTTGAGATTTTAAACCGAAATGCTAATCTAGTTATTTTAAAGTAGAAATTTGTTTAAACCCTGACTGATGGCACACGTTTCTATTGTAACAGTGACCCGTGTAGGTTAAATAAGGAATAATTGTATTGCATTTTATGCATATCTCAATTCAGTGTTAGAATGTTCTCCACAACTTGTTTAATAAAGTCAAGTATTTAGATTATAATTTCTAGATATCTGCCAATTATACTATGCATTACTGTATAATTATTATTTACATTTACATTTTGTAAGATAGGTAATTTTGAATTTTATGTTATCATAAGGAAGCTTAAGCATTTTCTTAAAAAAAATATAATCACATACTAATTTGATGAATATAACAACAATAAACCCCTTATAATATAAAAAAGAAAATTGAGACTGTTGAAGAGTAGAGAAGATCTATATCTTGTGTTTATTGAATGCATTATCTTCCATTGTTCTTACTTCAATATTTACTTCCAAAGCTGAAATATTCAACAATGTTTTTTCTATTTAGACAATAATTTTTGTAGTAGATTTGTGAATAGAGATGCATGAACTACAGTATAAGCATGAAGATCATAAGTGGCTCATCTAAGACAGAATTCAGTTTCTCAAGTTCTTGCAAGTCAGATACATTTGTACTTCTTGAAGCATAATTTGATAATCCACCATATGTAAGAATCTATGATTTTATTCAGGTGGGCACTGAAGTGCAAATGTATCTTTTATGTTATGTATATGTATTAGTAAGAGACTGCTTTTTATGTTTATATTTGAAATTTTATTAGCATTTCCACCTCAATATATATTTAAGTATACCATTCAGTTATATGACATGGCAAGTTCTAGTACGGACAACATGAGTTTCAATATTTTTTATTTACAGGAAAAAAGGGAAAAGTCTAGAGTTTTCTGTTTATAAAACTAGAAGTTCATTTAAACTTATTTTACACTGCAAATGTGTTCATTTCTAGGAATTCCTCTCATGTTTTGACATCTTGTCAGATGATTGGTCTATAAATATACCAGCTTGATGAAAGCAGGTTTTCCACCCCCTGAAACCAATCTTTTTGTGTTAGTAAGTTCAGATTCTGCTAACTGCAGATAATTTGTCCTGCAATGTAGCTCTGCTGGTAGCATTCACAGTTGATTTCAATAAGACTTTTTAGATCAGTAAGAATTTTTAGATTAGTATTTCTTAGTGAATGTAAGAAAGCTATTTGAAGGAGTTCAGTCATTAACTTGGTGATATTCAAATTGAGATTCAGAAGTTTAACTTCAGAAGCTTGGTTCCATTCCCCACTTGAGATGCACATTTCCATTTCCATCTCTAGTTCCACTCGAAAAGCTCTATGATATTTGAAAGTCCAAAGAGGCTGGCAGGTAGAAGAGAGGACTTTTGGGACTTCTGCTTTACTTCTAGGGTTTGATTCCACTGCTGGCAGTTGGATGCCTGGATCCCTTGCTATGTCGTCATATATCTTAACACATTGTAGGTGTTTTTCAGGTTTGTGCATCTCTCTTAGAACAGCAGCTAGGAACTAGACAGATAGAAAAATCTCCAGTCAGATTCACCTCCAAATTTTGGCCTCATTGATCTCCCTTTAGATGTGAAATCATATTAAATTAAAATTTGTAATTTGTCATTGCACATGAAGGAATGGATCTGTGAATGAGACAAAAAGAAGATGTCCTAGAGTGCACCATGCCATTATGCATAACACTGTTATTTTATATTCAGAAGTTCTTTATCTTAATTGATCTATTGCTCTAATGTATAATATCATTAATAGAAATACTTTGACAACAGTATCTTCAAAATAATTTGAAGAAAACATGCATATGATTTTATGTATTGATCTAATTATGTTTAAAAAAGCTCTAATATGAGAATTTTAGAATTCAAGAATGAGGAAGTTCTAAACAATCATTTAAAAAGTAGATTATAAATTCAATGTCATCAAGAAGATTGATTTGGAAAAACCACAAAATTTCATATAAAACAGGACCACATTCTCAGCTTTGTTTTCTAAAGCAGTGTTTACTGTAGTAATGACAGCACACTTTTGACAAGAAATCTCAAAGACAGAAGTTAATTTCTTGGGTGTTTTCATCCAAGTAGTTAATTTTCCATAGAGTCTTCCTTCTGGCATAATCTGAAGAAAGGCAGAATAACAATTCAATCAATATAATTTAGAAGAATGTTTAAGAAAAGAATAACAACACCTTTATTTTGATGAATAAATTTTACATTTTATTATTAAGTGTTGATCGATTATTATTCTTCAGAAACTTACCCTCTTAACCAGTAATTATTACCCTACCTTAATTCTCATTTAAGTATGATTTAGAAAAAAATTACTGGAAGTTACAGTAAATACACTTAAATATATTTTGGAGATTTGTTCTACATATAGAACAGAAAATAGTTATATGTTGAAACATGATCCATTTTTTCTCATTATTTAAACATTTTAAAAATCAATTTTTCACAACTCATTAAAGTCAATGTTAATGTTAATAGAATATTAATAGTAGCAATAATAATGTTTCCAGATTTTTGGTTTTGACCATGATGATAGAATTTAACATTTAAAACATACTTTTTCTCTATTTAATGTACAGTTGCCCTAATGGATTTTCAGTTTTTGATTTGCCTACTGAAAATTTCTTGTTCTGTTATTTTTTCCCCACATATTTAATGACAGGAGGTGGGATTAGAAAAGTAATTTGCTTTTTATTTTTTCAATTTTGGGCATTCTAAAGCACCTGTCCTTAAGCATTTTAGGGTCACTTTTCATGACAAAATAGATACCTCCTGAATTCCACCTCAGCTTTTCCTTAATTGTACAATAAATTTATTGCAATAATAACAGCTCCGCTTGGGTTGTAGGCATGCATTCATCTGAAAGAATTTATTAAGAAACAAAAAACCTGTTTATTCTGATTAATAGGTGCAAATTATAAATGCTTTTCTTTTGATTCAAAGATACAGAATCTAATTTTTATGCAATTTAATCATATTTAAATGTTCAGATTTTCATACTTATCTGGTTCTATTAAACATACACACAAATTTGCTAACCAATAAATATTTTAAACAGCATATATTTTCGTTGTCAGCCAAACAGGATTTTTTTTTCTTTTTATTTTATGCCAGCATCGATGAATTTAAGCCCTGCAACTAACATGCAATAAAGTATCCCTGCTGTCCTGAAATGTAAAGATACCTAGCATGGAACAGAGTATAAGATATTTAGTAGAGTACACCAATCTGGAATGCAATATCACACTTATGACTTTCTGTAATAAATATCATTTTATTCATCCATATATTTCAATGTTCACTATGAAATTCAGAGATCTATAATTTCTTTGTCTTGCTTCCTACACAGCAACAGTTCTAAAAAGCACCAAACAGTAGTGAAATTTCTTTACATCTTTGTAAGTTAAATACTTCTTCTAAATATAATTTTGAATTTAGAATCCAAGAACATGATCAACTCTGCTACATTGTTTTCAATTTTTCAGTTTACAAATTAACTGAGAAATTCCCTCTGTGTCAACATATAGGTACTACATAACTGTAACTGTTGTTTGAGAATATTGGTGGACTACAGAAGGATGGCCTATTGATGAAAGTGTTAACATTTATGATTCATGTAATGATTTAGCTTGTGTGGTACTAGTTCTTTTAGAAACAGGTCTAGTATATTAATTAATTAAATTATTTAATTAATGAAAAGGCTTGAACCATGTGTCTAGGAAATACTACAGTGCTCTTCTTATGGGGCTGCTTTTTACCACCCAAGCAGACAGCTTCAGAAGACAACCTTGCAGAATTAGAGCATTATAGAATAATTTCGGTTGGCAAAAATCTTTATCATCCAGCCCAACCATTAAGCTAATACTTCCATGTCCACCACTAAACTATGTCTGTAAGAGCCACATTTACACATCTTTCAAATAATTCCAGGGGTGGTGACTCAACCACTTCCTTGGGCAGCCCATTCCCAGGGCTTGACAACAGTTCAGCTGGAATATAACAATCAGTTTTGCAAAGTTATAGAAGTATTAGAAATATCTGTTTTTTTCAAAGATACATATTTTTACATCACGAAAAGAGGGAAGGCTATTTTATTCCTATAATTAAATTCAGTTCTGTTTGCTGATCTAGCTAATTTTTTATGTGACTAGAATTACCATAGTAGACACATGTTGAATCATGGTATGGAGACAGAATGAATGCCATGATAAAAGTCAAACTTTGCAGAGTCTTTAAAGAGGGTAAGAATATAAAGTCTTAAAGGGTAAGAATAGCATGTCTGCCAAGCTGTGTTGATGCTGCAGTAATTCAACTTCTAGACTGGGATTCAGTCCTTATGCATATATATGGGAAGAGGGACTTGTAGAGAATCTGATATTTTCTGTTCCTCTTTAGCAAATATCTGCACTGATAACTTGCTTTTTGAAGCAGCAATGACAGCAAAGTTCCACCACTTGACCATTTGTGGAGAAAGAAGTGTCTTCACATGGTCATACTAACGTGTTGAAAAGTCACCAATATTGCAAATAACCTCAGTAAGAGCTGAAAAGCTCTTACATCACATGTAGAAAAGAAGGGTAATTCTGAAACAAGGACAAAATTAGGCTTCTAGAGCATTGTAAAGAGGTGGATATTGAATTGTGTAGGGCATGATAGTGTCAGTAGAGAAGTATGTGTGAAGTTTGTAAAAGCTATAAAATCTTCTGTTAAGACAATTAAGACTCGTGGGAATACACCAATATGAATGAAACATCAGTTACAAAAGTACTGGAAAAAAGGTTGGGCTGACTGCACATCTGTTTGCTCCAGAGTACCTAGAAGGAGCCTGATTATGGTGTTTAGATGGACTTTGCTTCTTTTCTGTCCGACTTAAATCTCTTTCTTTAGTAAGCAGACACTTGGCCATTTTATAATATCTAACTCAATTTCTACTGCTTGATCTTGTCTATTTTGTATAAATAGTGAATTATTAATTAGAAAAAAAGATTTTCCCAAATCAAGAATGAATGTTGCAATCCCTGGGTAAAACTGGAGAAAAATGGGGATTAACTGCTTTGGAGTTTGGTCTTTTTTTTTCTGCCTGAAAATTTTGAATGTTCCTTCATTACAATCATACTGATCAATAAGAAAATCCACGAGGGATACATTTAGCTAAGCTTTCTAGCCAACACTGCATAAAAGCATTTGGGAAATCACAAAAATTTTCCAAGACTGGGAAAATGATGTATCTCTAGTTCAGCACATTACATTTCTATCGCTTGGGAATGAGACGACACAGCAAGTTTGCCAGCACAAGAGGGGCTTAATGCCTCTTGTGAAGTACTCATGTTTTGCTTACAGTTCTGCACCATTTGAGCTAGTATTTGAATACCATATATTATATGCATTTCTGTAAGCCTTCTGCCAGCATCTGACTGTCATAAGTAATTTCGAGATTCAAATTGAAGAAATTATCTTAAATTTCTATGTGGACATTTAGAAGAATAAAACTAAATAGTCTGATGCTCAGCTAAATCATGTGCTCGACTTAAAACATATGAACCAATCTCTTTGGTAAAAAGCATTGTCTTAATAGGAGAACACAAGAAATATTAATAAAAATAAACCAACAGTAACATAATTAAATACTATCCCATCCAGGACATAACTTTAGGAATAAAACCAAAAGTATTTCATAGTTTATTAAACACTTGTGTGGGGCTAGTTCAGTTCCGTCTTTTCCCTCATAAGTTGGAAACTTTCCACTTTGTTGGGAGATTTTTTGTGTTTTAATTTTTTTTTAAAATCCCTTTCAAAGGTAATCAAACAACATTGAAGAGCCAACAACTTCTAAGATTTGCACTTTGATGTCATCATCAATATCTTCTCCTTTTCATAAAATATCATTAAATTGTCTTTCAAAATTTGTCTTTCTTGAGTAATTTTTTTTCTTTTTATTGGGGCAAAAAAGAAGGTGTGGTTATGGATGGTTTATGGTTTTGTTTTATCCCTTAACTGCCTAATATTCACAAAGAAAACAGGCCATGGGAACACAAACCTAATAAACAGTAGGTCTGGAAAAGATGTTATACTTCAACCCTTGGACTGTCACAGGATCAGGAATGCTTCAATGATAGTACCAGGTATTGTAATATCTGTTTAGAAATATTATAATAAAATTCTACACTGCCTATCAGCAGCACTTCCCAGTCATCTCTACCACCAACTTTGTTTTCAGTTGTCCTTATTTCAAATTCAGCTGAATACTTTATGCTGCTTTCTGAGAACGCATGGAGAACAGTTAGTCATCTATAGCAATCTGTGGTATATTGGTTCTTTTTTCCATCCTTGTAACTTTTTTCTTTTAGTAGCCAGAGACTTGAATATGTCTGTACAAATTAGTCTTGTAGTCAGGCTATCTTCACAGGCAATCAAGATAATTTTGAATTCCAGTCTTGTCTTCTAAACCTTACTCAATCCAGTAGATTGATGGAATCTATGCTTCTCACTTTTAGGATATAAATACTGTTTGAGTCCAGGAAAATTTCTGAAAGGTTATGCATATGTCTTTTTAGTTGACAATGAATTGTTAAAACTCTTTGAAAGCATTCTTTCATATATACATATGTATGTTTTTATTTATACAGTATTTACGAGAATATGATAAGAACAACATAACAACAATGTAAAAATTACTGAAGTTAATATTTTTGCTAAACTTTATTTTTTGTCTTGCTATTACCAATATTAATAATTTTCAGGTTTTTTCACCTGAATTTTTCATACTAGTCCAAATTTCTCATTATGTTTTGTAAGGTGCTATATAATCTCTTCTTTATAAGCCAAATATATTCCTTTTTTTTACAGAATGCATTATCTTGATCAAGAAAACTGGAGGTTTACTATCTGCAAATCTATGTTTTAATTTACAGAATTCTACTCCAAAAATTATTCTTCAATGCTCAGCTAAGACCAAAGGGAAGAAACTAAAATATACTCTTAAAGAATACATTACTTACAATTGTTTAATAACAACATTGAAAAAGTCACAAATTAAGTATATTTGACTTCCCAACAGGGAAGAGAAAAACATTCATTAAGTTATGCTTCTCTTCTCATAGATCAACATGTAATTGCATCTACATAAATCCTTAAATTAGCACACACTTCTCTGGAGAATTGAGTATAACCAAGATGAACTTAAGGGGGTTGATGTATATAATGCTAGAGATCATGTTCTGTGTTTATGAGGAAGTTGCACTTTAAAAGCAGTTCACTCAGTCTGTATCATTCCTCCTTTCAAAAAGGAATACACTGTTCCTAGTGGAAGAAAAAACTAGTTTCCACAAATAATATCTTTTGGTATATCCAAGGCAACAAGTTTTTATGATATTTGATATTGTATTCTTATATTTATCAACTGCATGTTGCAATGGTCTTTGGAACAATAGTTTATCTTACTCATTAATAAAACCCTCCCACCCATTCCAAACAAATCAAACCTACCAGAGCATCATTATTATTTAAGGAAAATTAAGTTCCATATTTTGAAGGAGGGCTGAATGCATGACCTAAAATGCCCTGAATGTATGACATCACACTTGTATAATATCACTATTTCCTGCCTGAGTGGGACTTGTACTAACTTTTTACTTTTGTGCTTTTCCATGATATTGTTCACATCTTACCCATTTCTTTTTCATTGCACTCTTCCATAATTATTTACATCCCTGCATTGGACACTTTTTTCATATTGGCCCTTTTTATCATGCCCATCAACTAATCATAAAGGGAGATATTCACACTGCTATTTCTACACCTCAGCATTTTATAGTGCACAATTTCATACAAATATTTTCATAATCCTTCCTTCCTTCCTTCCTTCCTTCCTTCCTTCCTTCCTTCCTTCCTTCCTTCCTT
>VWYI01038735.1:0-11971 GCA_013399455.1 Anthoscopus minutus | reverse complement strand
CTTCCTTCCGCGCTTCCTTCCTTCCGCGCTTCCTTCCGCGCTTCCTTGCGCGCTTCCTTCCGCGCTTCCTCTTCTTCTTCTTCTTCTTCTATCCCCTTCCTGCCTGGATTTTTCTATGTTAAAACACAAAATAAAGATCTTTGCAGAAGACTGAGCATTTTGTTTTTAGAAAATGATCTTGGATAAACAATAAAACTATCTATGAACACCAGAGTTTCATGAAAAATGGAGCAGGTTCCTGGAGCATTAATTTCTTAATTAACCAGTTCACATCTAAACAGCTGCAGAATAACATCTACACAGAGTACATACATTGATATTGCTTACAAAATTCAATATATGATGGGAAACTTTACTCTCAGACAGTCAAGACTCCTAAACCAGGCTCATATTTTTCATGACAATATTTCAGATATATATATATATCTAGGACCTTCAGTGTCTGAAATTGAAAGGAGTTATGTGCCCTCCTTGATTGTTACCTCTTTTTATGTCTTTATCCTTCACTTGGTACTATAATCTCTTTGTCATAACTTTCATCTAAGTATCCAAAAAAGAGGATTTCCGCTTCCAGCAAGAAAAATATATGAAAGAATGACAGGCCTTCTACCTGAGGGCTATTTCAATGTTTAACGCTCCTCTACATAAATGCGAACTTTACAAAATTCTCGAGGAAGTTATATTTTTGACAGGTAACAAAACACAATACACTGTGGTGACTAAAAAGCTGAAAAAAATATTAATTGTGCATGCTCAATAAATATTAATAGGATTAATTACAAAAACTGTTCTACTGGATGTGAAAATCTGGGGTGTGATTTTCAAAATGCCAAGCAACAAAGGATATGAAAATTAATGCAAAATTCAATATTGCGGTTAGGTCCATGTTTGTGATAAAAGTAGAGCATGAGTTATCATTTGTAGGGTTAGTTATACAGTAACAGTAACTCCTCATGGATATTGTTTACCCAAATTTTTGCTCATGCAGTTGCTAGTCTGGCCTTTGGACACTGGTACCTCATTTAGAATCCAATCCCTGTGCAAATTGTTGTATGAATTTTAATTTTCTCATTTATTCTGAATGAGACTATATTAACTCAATGACTGTGTAAGAGATCCTGAGTTTTCCCTCTGCAGACAACTACCTCCAGACAATAGTGTAGCTGCTTTATCCATGAGCATCTGCAAACCTCATAAACTGCAGAGCTCCTCAAAGTGGAATTTCCAGTGGGGAATTTCAGAAATAGATGTCTACAGTCATAAAGACATTAACAACATTCTTCCAACTACTCACCTGAGGATGAACAACCTTGCATTAAAAATGACTTTAAATTCATATAAAAAAATACAGAAATCCATAAGGCAGAATATCTCCTCCAATATCAATTTCTCAAAGATCAACTAACTCTAAGTTCTCTGACAAAGCATTTTAACCAGTCAATAGGACTTTTGACACATTAAAACCAAAATAGCAACACTAGATTTTGTTAGTAAATAATTTTAAAATTAAATAAAACAGAAAAGGCCATGCATGAGAAGAGTCTTGATTCTGTGTAAAGGTTCCTGGATATGAAGGATTCTGTCTCATTTTTATGGGAGAAATAAGCACATCAGATATGAAAATAATTTTTTAAAATTAAACAAACCCAAATATAGAACACTAGAAAACAAAGGGTGCTGAAAAAGTGACTGTAATTTATATAATAATAGCTGGGGGTGGGGAGTGGAGGTGGGAAAGTTAAATCAGAAATTCAAAATCTACGAATAATAATAGATAGGATAAATTAAAAAATATTTTTGCCTGCCCAGAATAAAACATATAATAAATCTCCTTTATGACTATAAAGAAATATTGAAAAAAGAGGCAAACATAGAGATGCAGAAAAGAGAAAAGTATTTTTAGATTAATTTTGAAACAGATGGATAATCATGTGGCTACAAACCCATTTAAATATAAGGCACTTTAAAAATTCAGGAAAATGTTGGTGGTGTTAGACTGAAAATAGATATCTACATATCAGAACAAACTCAAAAAATATGAGAAGTGTAACTTAGATGGGGACCTGAGGAAAACAGAGGAGGGAATAGGTATAGAGAGAGAAAGAGTGAAGGAGGGAGAGAGGGAGGGAGGGAGGGATGGAGGGAGTGTAATGTTTCTTATAGCTGTTTACTATTCTTTTATGTTGGTTAATCTTTGCAGGAATCTGAAAAAAATGTACAAGGTAGAAGTTAAAACTATTCTATTTCCTGCATTCCATTCAAAGTTTCTATTTCTCCAACCTCTGAAATGTGTAATTTATGGTAATTTTAGTCTTTCTGAGGTATTTTAAAGGCCTTGTGGAAAAGTTTGCACTACAGTTAATATCCTTTAGGACTTGAACATTCACAGTAAAACATTTTTACAGTAGCCAGTAGGAGACATGGCTAGGACCCAGAGGTTATTCAACATGACTTCACATCATTTTCAGGGAATGCGGGAAGGACTCACTTCCAGGTTGGGGTGGGATGTCGGATTGTCAGGGGTTTTACTGGGTGGCTTGAGCAGTAAAGTGTCTTTTCTTTCACCCTCTGTCATCAGCATTGTTTCTGTTTCTTATTGTTTCGTTTTCTTATCTCATTGCTGTTTCCAGTAAATTGTTTCTATTTCAGCCTGTGATCTTTACCTTTTGTGCCTCCAGTTTACTTTTCCAGCCCTATACAGGAGAGGAGAGAAGGAGCAGTGACCGAGGGATATATTGCTGGGTGTGGTTTCAGTGGGAACATTAAACTGGATAATGACATTCCTAAACCATGACATATACAAATAGTCTTCAAGAATGTATTCAATGACATTTTTACTTTCATATTTCTCTGTGTATGTTTACTGAATCTCAGGTCATCAAGTTCTTTTTCTTGTACCCATAAATTCTTATCTATCTGCTAGGCAAAAAGAATTTGTGATTAAATTTTTAAACTATTAATGTTATTGTAGAATGCTATTCCTGACACGTTTCATTGTTATTAAACTGATTTTTCAGCATTGCTTCATAAAAGTTCCATTTAACATTGGGCCAATTTTATTGAGTATCAAAAATAAATTTGTGGTGGATTCACTGTAGCAGGCTGCCAGATACCCACCAACTGCTCTCTCCCTCACCCAGCTCAATAGGACACAAGAAAGGAGTTAGATGGAAAAACTCATGGTTTAAGATAAGCACATCACTCAGTAGCACAGGAAAACCAGACTTGATTTAGGGAAAATTAATTTAATTTATTGCTGATTTTAAAATTTGTAGGATAATGAGAAACAAATAATAAAACTCAAGCATCTTTTTCTCACCCCTGCCTTCCTCTCAGGCTCAACTTCAATCTCTCACTTCCTTTAGCTCTTCATCCCCAAGCAATGCAGAGGAACATGACAAGGGATTTGTGATCAGTTCATAACATTTCACATATTCTTCTTCTTACTCTTCACAGAATACCCCTGCATATGGTCCCTGACATGGGGTAAAGTCCTTCAGAGAAAGACTATTCCATGTGAGGTCTGCCAAGAGCTGCAGTGTGGTTGTCTGCACTGATGTGGTCCTTTCCATGGGCTGCAGTCACAACCTGCTTCAAAGAGGTCCTTACACGCTGCAACGGGACAACTTACCTCACCAGACAAGAAGGAAAGTGTACATTTCAAAGAATATATTGACAAATACCTGCATCCTCTTCAGAGACTAGATCAGCCAAAGTATACATTTTTAAAAATTAGTCTAAAAAGTTTAGGAGTCAATTGCCTTTAAGAAATACATTAACTAGTACAAACAACACAAAACCTCTTGCACAGCATTTAAACTTTCAGAATATATTGGTCAAATATTAGCTCTTACTGTGATTGTGTTCATTTTAAACAAACAAAATCCTTTGTATGTTTATATATCTGAGCATATCAATGTGAAATGATTCGTGTTTCAGATATGGAAAATGAAACTGTATATAAATCATGTTTATCTTTCTGGGGACTTTATTTCTGACTCATGTTGATGCCCAAAAGTTATTCTTTACCTTTTTCATCACTACTGGAAATGGCTGCTTCTTACAGTAATTGATATCTTATCCAGACCAAGATGTTTAAAAAAAGATTGAGTTGGATCAAAATGTTGGATTTCTTCTAAAGGAATTAATTTTAAAGACATTACAGTGTGCACTGAGAATATTAAGTATTCATATCTCTGTTCTGCATCCTGAATCCAACTTGCACATGTGCTCACCAGAGTAGGACATGAAAGGCCAATATTCATTTGGCACTTTTCCTCTGAGCTTCCTCCATACATCACGCATTTCCAATGTTATTCAGTTTGAGGTTATGGGCACAGAGCTAATGTGAATGTTGTACTAAAGCCAGCTAAACCAGAAAGAACAATGCCGACTACATGCCAGTGTTTTCATTTTCTGATCAAATGTCTTACAGTTCCAGAAAGCCAGAGGCACTTAATATGCCTATCTGGCAAGTCAGATCAATATGCATGTTTAGGGGTCTAGGAGAAGGAAGAAATTAATGAAGATTTATATATGAATCAATTCTTTGAAAGAATGCAAAGTAAATTTAAAACATTATATTAATGAAAATTCAGGTTCCGCAAATTAAAGCTGTATTTTATGTTATATATATTTGGGCATAAAGCTAATTTATCTTGCAGTACACACTGCTTTCCAAGCAACAATGAAACAGATGATGAACCTAGGTGATATAAGGCTAAGACTGTCTACTTCCCATATTGCTAAAGATTTTCTCTAACTTGTTACAAGAATAATCCTAAACATTCTGCAAAATTTATTCTTAATTTTTTCAATTTTGCTCTGTATTTTTCATAATAGGTCACCAGGACATTGCATTTTGTAACAGAAGCTGCCACAAGGGTGCATATCAATACAACTTGCAGATTCCTTCTTTAAACTTGAAGTCTAAAGTTTAAGCATCTGAAAGATCCATGGTCTTTATTCAAATAGGCTACACCAGAGAGAATTTCTTAGGCCTTAGAAAAATTATTGCCATGTTACTGATAGTGCGAAAGTATGACTGAAGTGTGCAACAGTGAATGAGTTAAGCTCAAACCGAAACAAAACTTCATTAAATGTGTGTAGTTTATACTGAAATGTCCTAGGGAAAATAATCTCAAGCAATAAATAAATACTGACAGCCCTGTATTTATAAAGCTTTTGGAGAGACAAAAGTGTAGTGAGAAACACTTGTGTTGAATATAAACAGCTTTAAAAGCTTTCAGAGGAAATTGGTGTACAATGTTATTTGCAAGAATAGAAAACATTTTTTGGGCAATCAAAAGGGACCATTTACAAATGCACTATTGCAATATAGGCAAAAAGAAGAAAAGTGGTACTACAAATATGTCCTTGTTTTGTTTCAGAAGCCATAACAATATGTCTGTTGTTTTAGAAACAGACAGAAAATGTAAGTGTTTCAGTAGCAAAGCAAACAAATCTCTGTTATGGACAAAACCAGTGATGAATGATGACTGTATAAGAAAAATAATGTATTCTTATAATGAGAAACCATTATAAGTGAAGTAACTAGCATTTATTATATTTTGGTGCTGAAGTTATAGTGAGGTGTCTCCTGCCTTGAATAGCTTTAGTTCCATTGCTGGGAGTTTGATATCAGTTTCCATCAAAGTGTGTGCTCTTGATTATAATAAATGGATGGTAGAGGTCATAATGCATGCAGTAAAGAACACAATGTACCTCAGTAAAAATCAGAGCTTTTGTCTTAATTGTAAATTCAGTCAATTCAAACAGAAACTCTGACTAAATCCCAGTAGAAACCAAGGTGATGATAAACCTTCTTGATTAGAGACTTTGGAAAACAAAGCCATACAAAATTAAAACAGATGAAACAGAGCAAAAAATTGTTGGAATTATAGTATTAACAGAACTTCTACAAGTGTTTTATTTTGACACTCTGTTGCTTTCTATTTGATATAAGAGGTCCTTCAAGAAGCTGTGCCCAGGGGAGAGCTCAGATGAACAATTCCTAGCAAAAATAAAGCAAAATGAATGAATAGCTCTAGAATATATCACTGTTTTTCTGAAGCCTATTGTCAATCTTAGTGTTCCCAGAAGGCTCCTGAAGAAAATAGATCCTGATGATAATTTTAACATTTCTCCAGCTGAACTGGTGAATAGATCTCTGTAGTACAGACATAAAATTTTTAAACTGAGAAGTCCTGCAGTAAAATTCAGCTTTAAAGATGCGAAAAGGGGACATTTTTTTTAAAAAGCCCCACCCATTTAAATAAAACAAAACAAAGGCAAACAAGGATACAGAAGAGCAAACAGCTAGCAGAAATGGTTAGAGTTTGTATTTCAAATCAAAGTTATAGGAAAATCGATAATAGGGAGTAGTTTTGGCTCATAGGTAGTAATTTTCCCCTTCTCTGATCCCTTAAATGGCAGTTTTGTTTCCATATGCAGTTGTGATACTTGCTGACATGTGGGCCACAGCTTGTCCTACAAGGCTGGAAGTCCCCAGTTCCTCTTGGAGTACATCTATCCCATGCTCTACCACGGAGGAAGTCTTGTGGCGCTGATTTCCCTTGCTGTGTGTTTTTTATGCATTCAAGTATGCCATTGATGCACTTCATGGTTCCCTGATGTGCACTACTAGGGCTAAAGCAATACCCTAGGGAACTTTGGAAATGTTCCTCTCACAGTGGGGATGTTCAGTCACTTCGCACTTTGCTCTCTGTGCCTTAGGCTCAAAACTGCCATGAGCATCCTTACTGGCAATCTGGTTGTGAATGTGTGGAGTCTCACAGTGGATAAACCTCATGTCCTTCTCTCTTTGCTTTTCTTCTGTTGTTAATCAAATGCATCTGGAGTACACTGTCATGTTTTCTTGATGTTTTGTGTCCTACTCAGTATAAAGCTAACTAAACATGCTTTATTGTGTTTAATTTTGACATTTTACTTAAATTTTATTTCCCTCAATAAATTCTGTATGATATCCAGCTGTCATAAATGCATAATGGTTTTCCTGTTCAAATTATGTGATAGTCGGGAGCATTCAAAACATGTCACAGTTAAGCATGACCTTAGATCTGGAATTTCAAAAGGAGAAAATGAAGTTGAGTGTATATAGCAAAAAGGTCAGCTGCCCAGAGAAAGCAGGTGCATACTAAAGAAGAAAGCAGATAAAAATTAATTGGGAAAAACATTTACACCCAAGAGGGTCAGCAAGATGTTGAAGAGCATTATTTATAATTGTTGTTGCCAGAATCACTGGCCTATCATGGGTTACCAATATCTTCTCTGCCGTTGATCCATAAGCAGAATATTCCCCATGGCCAGCTTGTTACAGTGGACTGAGCAGGCAGAGGTGTTCTGCAACAAAGTCTCAGAAATTACCAAACATAGTAGGGTGGATTTTTCCCTTCATCACAGTTTTCCAGGCTCTTTCCACTTTCATGATTATAATTCCTGGGTTATTGTTTTTGATACTCATGTCAGCTGGTGCTTAGACTGAATTTATTTCTTCGCCACCTGGTGCAGAATCTCCTGACTCTTTTTGTTTCTACTCCATTACTTAGGAAGTTAACTTGCTAATCACAGCTGGGTTCAGCTTGTGAAAGAATAAAGTGCATTGTCATTAAAATGATCACATAAACAAGCAAGCAAACAAAAATTATCCTTAAAGGCATAGCTGGGAATTTCTTCCAACCTCAGTTAGTAACAAACACACATAGACATTTTCTCTGTTATACATTTGCCATTAGCATTCAGAAGAGTAAGCAACTCCTCACCAAGATATGCATTCCAACATATTGCAGCACCTGCATTACTTTCAGCTTGGAAAATGTACTTTTCTAAACTTAGCAGGATACAAGCAGGATTGCAATATTATGATATACAAGATCTTTTCACTCGGTCTGCCCTTGGTAGTTGTACTTCCTATACTGCTTTTATATCTTTTTCTTCCTCGAATGCTGGTCATAGGTGCAAGCTTTACTTAACTTACCCACACCAACACTAACGTCTCCTGTTGCCCACAATTTGACATCTACAGCTCTTTAGAGACACAGAATGACACTCTGAAAACATGGAAATAGGTTGACAACAGTTTAAAGAAACTGGAGAGATTATCAGTGTGCTTTGAAAAATGTCAAAATCTTCATAAGACTCACAGGGACATTTTGAAATTCCATATATTTGAATGCGAATGAGCTGTGAATGGTATAAGTCACATATTAGGGGGACAATAACTGTGCTTCAGTTCTATTCATATTCCAAGTATTCAACAAATTTCTTAGTTGGTTATGTATTTAAAGATGTTTGCTGAAGCCCTTGGTCCAGCAAAGTATTTTGTTCACCTTACTGATGGCTTACGATGTAAACCATAAAGCTTTTGTCATGACTGATTTATACTTAAATTTAGTTAACGCAAGCTTAATTGGTCAGTGCATACATATGCACAATACAGATTTTCGCTGTTCAAATTACCATATTTTAATACTATGAAAATTGATAATTAAACTTCTCTATGTGCTGTTAACAGTTACTTCAACTAAAACTTTTTTAAAAGAAGTTCAAATTCTGCACTTCTGAGACATAAGTTTTCAAATCATAAAGCTATAGGAATCAGGGTAATTTTGTTTTTGTTGGTTTGTTTGTTTCCTAGCAGTTCACTTGTAGAACCACAAATATTCTTACTTACAAAAATGTTAACTGAAGAGTTTTCAGAAAAAAAATCCAGAATGATTTATAGCTAATTTCACATCATCAAGAACAGGAACATTAAATCCAAAATCTAACTTATCAGTTACAGTAGGCTCCTTGCAGTTCCTTTCTTGACAAGAAAGCAGTCAGATACCAGAAGTCTCATTACATAGTGTGCAGGTTAGTTTAACAGAATTGTGCAGAACATGATAACAAACTTTTCAAAATCTAAGGCTGTTTTTCTGTGTAGGCCATACTCTGGAAAATGGGCTGCAATAGTGCCAGTCTAATTAAAGATTCATAGTTTGCAGAACAATATAAAACTCACCCAAGGACCCCATGTTAAGTATTGTGGTTAAAAGCAAGCCAGATACAAAAAGGTGAAATTTGAATATCCTGAAAAAAGCTAACTTTTTTCACCTTCTTTTGTGTGACAGGTACTTAAGGATATAAGCAGGTTTCAACATACAGGTGAAAAGATTACTTGCAACAATTTACATTGAATAAGAAATGATAATACATTATTCTTTTGCTACCTTGAAGAGGTGGAAGTTGTTTGTGCAGTTATCTCTTCAGAGATGTTCTCCACTTGTCCTTCCTTCAATAATTTGAAAAAAATTAAGAATTTTTGAACATATTAATTTGATCTGTATTTTAATGCACTGAGCTTCAGTGTTTAAACTGCAAATGGCATCAAGCTGTGTTTTCAATTAATTTTTAAATTAATTTTTAAAAGGAAAGTCCTTACAATCCTGTGGCTAGGATTCCCATCACAGAGGACTAATGCCAGCAATCTGTTTCTAATTTTACAATTATATCAGAAATCTTTTCAAAATGGAGTAAGGATTTTGCATGTAGAAGACAAGACACTTAAGAGGTGAAATGTGAGATGTTATACTTTTTTATTTTAAAGACATTATACAAAATTGCTGGCAGTTTCTTTTTTTCCCCCTAAAAAACCTTACAGCCCACACCAAATTATTCTTATTAGTTTCTAATCAGTTTCATGCAATTCTCTTCACATTAATCTTTTGTTCATCTATTTTTAAAAAAACGCACTGTTGTTTTGAACTGCTTTCCCCAGAAATAGAAACTATCTTTTTGTTTTGTTAGAGCATCTTTCTAAAAAGACAACTGATTACTTTTCAAAGACCTAAAGTAAAATATCATTTGAATATTTCTATTTTTTTCCCATGACGTTTTACACTTACAATTCTGATTTAAGTGAAAAATTAAAACTGATAAAGAAAAGAAGTTTTTTGTAAAGGTGTTTTACAAGAGTAGGGGTTTCAAGTTTTGGGGGTTTTTTTTGGTAGTGTTTTGGTTTTGGTTTTTGTTTTGAATTGTTTGGAATTTTTTCCTGAGCTGAAAGAATGTGTTCCACATTTTTTTTGGTTTTTTTTTTAAGATATGGTGAGTCCGAGGGATTCTGAGCACTCTGCACTTACCCCGTAAGAAGAGACTATACAAGTGGAAAAGGTCACTCACGTGTAACACACCCTAGACCTTTGCTGCAGTGTAGTGATGGATGGTATAACACATTTATGCATTATAGATGTGTGGATACATCCAAAGCATTCTAGGGATTTCCGAATATTTTCAAACATGGAGACAACCAGCAATATTTAAACAAGCAAATAAACAAATAAAAAAAAACCCCAGAACTAAACAAGCAACCCAAGAAACCACAAGAGAGTAAGAGAAAATATGTTTGATAAAACTAAGGTGAATTTTGCAGCTAAATTATATATAAATAAAGGGAAAATACTCATAATTAAATACTTTTTAATTATCATGCAGTTGCTAATATGTGTAGACTGTGTAGTGATAAGCTTAAAAATCCTAAGTAGCTGAGTACAAAACAGACTGAATTATAATAAACAAATTTACTTTAAATGTATAAAAATGCAGTCATATCTTGATCTACTCTAAACATATTTATTGTATAAGATACACAACTATAATTGACTGCTATTTTGTTCTTAACAACACACAGCTTAATAGTTTTTAAAATAGCTGATCATAGAATTTAAGTAGGACACACATTTGAGGGGCACTGAAAATTAAGACAATCTATTACTGTTCTTCAAAATATTTTTAAGAGGAAAATTGCAGTGCCTGTTCAGTAAACAAGCTGTGGTATGTAAAAAGATCAGGAACACCATGTGGGTAACAGCTGAAAACTGAAAAGGGTATGAGTATTCTTTAAACACCCACATTCAATATGTGTAACTTTATGCAAGATGGAAATCACAGGCGAATCACACATTATCAGTTAAGTGAATCATGGCTGATAGAGACCCAATACAAATGTATGACAAAGCTAAACCAAAACTTGTTTTAGATTATGTAGGTTTTCCTCCTATTACTTGAGTGAATATTAAACTAAGGGGAAAAATATATTTCTTTTAGTTATTATTTTTATTTTCTGACTTTTAATCAAGAAGAAAAATGACTAGATCGGGTTTTCAAGTGTACCATAGCATTCTTTTAGTAAATCTATAAAATATACAACCAGTATTGTACTTCCAGTACAATAAAAAAAAATCACATAGAGAGATGGTAGGACAGAAAGCTATAAGTATTTCATCATTTTTCAGCGGTAATAGGGTTAAGATATCTTCAATAAAACATATCCAAAAGTAATTATGGCATCAAATTCCTTACAAATATCCCCTTGCTGTGTCGCTGCATTTCTACTCTGACATCTTAAATGAGGGAAAAGTGAGAAACTGGGTTCTCACTCCTAAAAAGTGGTTAGTTATCTGCTGCTGAGATCCTCATACAACTAGCACAATAAATGCTTCAGCTTAATGCCTCTGGTCTCCCCTCTCTCACCACTTTAAGGTATTTACTTGTTTAAAGGATTTTCAAAGTGGTCTCTCAGGCAGCAGAAATAACCTAGCATACTTGATTCTAAGCCTAGGTTCCACAAGTAGCTGACTTTTTTGGTTGCTTCCTCTAGATAAAAATTATCCTTTACGTTCTGTTTTTATTTCCTATCAGTTATGAACAACATCTTTCTGATTTCATGCACATTTATTTACATAAGCAAGTTTTAAAATAATTTTTTCTGGAATTTCAAAGGAACAATTGAAATGAATGAAGTCAAAAAATTAATTGGAAGGAGAGGGATATTATTTGACTAAATAACTTTAATCATAAATGAAAAACTTTGAATATCAGAATACAGATATAGTGGATGATGAAGCTATAAAATCTAAACAGTCTTCAGAGATCCTGTGTTGCACACAGAAGCTTCCTGCATTTTCTTGAT
>VWYI01038734.1:0-48747 GCA_013399455.1 Anthoscopus minutus | reverse complement strand
GCCATCAGGATATATTGCCAATTTTTATCAGATCCTAGAGTCTGTGTCTCAGGAAAGTTCTTTATTACTCATGCCAGAAGCCTGTTAGTAAAACAAGAGAAAGGTTTCTGCTGTACTGGAGGTGCAACAGTTATGCTGAGATGTTGCTGACTAGTATTTAAAATGCAACAGTTGGAAATCCTGGCCTGGATACCAGATAAACTAGAACTTCTTACGCAGCAAATAAAAGTCACTTTTGATCCAGTCTAGATCAATGCTAGGAACCACTAATTATTACCTGAGCCACATATGTAGTCATACACTGCCTTTCTTTGTCCAGACTGCATCCTTAGATGATACATATACTGATCAAAGAAAGAACTGCCATTAAAAACAGATAGCTCTTCCAGTTTCTGGAGACAATGGGAAGGAAAGACTGTAAATATAGCTCCACATTTATCAAGAGAACAACATTATTCTCCTGTTCATCTCTTCTTCGGTTTAAATATTTGGCTGAATTTTTTTTAAGTATTGCCTCATTTCCCAGTAGTGTAATATCCATAGAACATTTGTGGAGCTTTAACATTTTGATATAATTAAAGGGATTTATTTTGCTCACAAAATGTCGAGATGCATCCATGACTCCTAAATCTGCTGAAAAGTAGAGCTAAAATATTGGCCTTACTGAAGTCAGCACTCAAACTACCGTAAAGAGAAACACGTTTCTACCTAATGAGAGGGGAGCCATGCATCTTCTAAAAGGGCAAAGTACAGTATTACCAAAGCAGAATATAATTCATCAGTGATTTATACTTTTTTATGATGTGTAAGTTATTATCTAGAACACAGTAAATTATTCTGGTCATTTGCAATAGAAAAAACCACAAACTGCAGCTGGTTCAGACATAAGGTGTTAGGATAAAGACTGAAAAGGCAAACCCTTCCAAAGAAGTCTGGTTTTCTTTAGCCCAGTTAAGATGAAAGCTGTGAGGCAATGTCACCTGTTTCTGAAAGTGCATTGCAAAAATGGAAAGGCAAGACTAAATTAAAGGATGGGCCTGGCACAGAAACTAACTGTGTAAATATAATTAAGCTGTAAATTAAGGAAGGGTTTCTAACCTTTATAGAAATGACATTTTGAACAGCCATCCAGTAGTAGTAATGAGATTAAAATCCCAGTTTCTTATATGGAGCTCGATAAATTTATAAAGTCGTGTGTGTGGTTGCTTGAAAAAGTAGAAGGCTTGATTTATGATGTAGGAGATTCCTTTCAGACCTATGTAAAACATGTTTCTCATGGCTATAAAAACATGTTTCTGATGGACAAATTTTCTGAGGTTTTGATATTCTAGAGCATTTGTGCACATGTTTATTAATTCAGGAACTAGTACAGATTTAATTGCAATTATCAAAATAGGTATAGCAGTTCTAAAACTAGTATTTTTTATGACAAGATAATAAAAAAGAAGCCCCAGAAAAAATGCAGGATGCACAATTTTTTGGTGGGTACTGAAAACCCTTCATGCTTTAGTCACTGACTAAGCATTCTGTACAATGCTAGTATCAGTTTGGTACAAATCTAAGTATGTCCCATCTTATCATGCTCGGGTATATGCAATGAATTTTTAACGTGTTGTTTGCTTTTGATCAAATAAATTTTAGTGTAACGCTTTTTAGCCTCAGTCAAATGACAAACCTCTGCAAACCAGGAAAACTTCCTTTCAGTGATCTTACTAAAGAAAGCTCATTAAGACTATGGAAAATCTCCCCATACAGTACTCTGACACAGCATTGTTTGATCCTTGGGACTGAAATAGGGTCCTGAGTCAAGGGCAGAGTTGGGGGAGCCAAATGGGTGGTCAGGGACAGGCAGTCCCCAGGGCTCTGGCACTGTGTAATTTCCTGTTCTTTTACTGCCCATGGACACCTGAATGCAAGTGAGTGAACAGGGAAACAGGAAACTGAGTGTGAGCAATTAACACTGAGGATTTGCTGGGAAAAGCCTTGTTTTCCTCTTTTGCTTGCATACAGCAGCAGAGAAGGCCAGTCTGATGTGTCTGTCCCCCATGGCCTCCTATCTTCTAGTTCCACCTCTGCCCTTGGAGATTATTTTTTGCACAACTTTCATTGTCTGGACTATGCTAGGACCTTCCTAACTTCCTAAAATCTTCATATTCTTCTGATCAGCAGAAGAGCAGTCCTTGCTTAGCTTGAATGAGACAGGTATTTCCTCTTTATTTCTTGGAGAATAAAATGAATCTCATTAGAGTCTCTTCTCCAGTTATGAACCACTCCTTCTCCAAAATTTCACACCGCTTTTTACTTAAAAATTATTTTCAGAAACTAGTAATGAAAACTTACTCTCTGCATTTCAGTGGGAGTCTTTTTATGAGCACTCTTTTGTTTACCTGTTCCTCTTGCATTGTCAGATTCCCTGTCCTGTCATCAGATCAGGGCATTAAGCAGCAGATCACATTCAATGGATTTTGACAGGCCTCAGTAGCTGGCACCTCCTACAGTGACAGCCCCAGAGACAAACACAAGGCTATGACAAGGTTTAACATCTCTGTGTTTAATCACTAGAGCTTGCATAATTCCTCTGCCTACTTGACATGAAACCACTTGTGTGAGAAAGATAAAGACTGAAAAGAAAAATATAAACTCCTTCCAGAGTAATTCCGGAAAATGCTTTTACAAATTGCATCCTATACATTTCACTTGGTCATTATGTAGGAATTCATTCATCCACAATTTTCTTGAACTTTGGCATTCTACACCCCTGGATTCAGAGAAGCTAGCCAAGGATTTCTGCATCTTTTAAGTCAAATTTCGACAGTCTCACCCCACCTTGGAGCTGTGCATCATTGTAACAGGAGAAAAAGAAAACGTTTGTGAGATGTTTTATGCAGAAGCTTTTGAAACCAATTGTAAAGCTGAAACTTTAGAATTCATTTCCATGTTTTGAGCAGCCTCTTTGGGGTACAGCCACTTTATAGGCTATTGTCAAGCACCTCTACCAACCAGTGGCTTTGGTCAGCAGCTCAGTTAGAGGCACATTCCATTAACTCCTAACACAGCAGAGGCACACAGGTCAGTTAATAAAAGAGTAGAGCAAGAAGATCTGTGAAGCACTGAGCCTGATTACACACCAACAAAGAAAAAAAAGTCTATGAGCATTTAAGTTCTTTAATGAAAAAAAGAGTATTTCCCATTCATTCAAGATATGACCTCAAAGTATGACATTTATATGGCTAAGTGTCCTTTGCTAGCAACACTGAGCATCTTCCCACTATTCTCTTTTAGTGAGCAGTAAAAGATTGCCTTTAGAAAGAGATTAAAAACCTGCTATTAGAATTTCTGGTTTCCAGTTGTTTAAAATGCATTATTTGATAGTAACACTCTCCTGGAAGTGCACTGTAGTAGTAAAAACCCCCTCATATTTTTAGATATATATGATAGCTAGAAACAGCTATTTATATATTTGACACTTTTATGAAGCCACAGCCACCTATTTTGGCAATTATGATGTCCGGTGAAAAAAAATGCACTTCTTTTCATATAAAAGAGAACAGAATTGAAGTCCACCAGATTGGGGACTGCACAGTAAAAGAAATCATTGCAGCTCTTCAAGTAACATCATGATTCTTCAAAGATTTTATTAATATATTTGTCACTGGCATAATGATTTTTCTCCTGCTCAAGTGAAAATTAAATTTTTGAGCAAGTTACAGCACTATTTAAAAAGCGACAGGGAGATATGCAAAGTTTCAGGGGTAAAACGTCCACCCGAGCTAGCTGCAAATACAAGCCTTCAGCAGATCATTAATAAAGGTAATAGTTGTTCATACATGATTGCCTCATTATAAAAGTGACATTCCAATTAATTGTTTCAGCACCTTTCAAATTGAACAAATTTTCTTTTGATGTTTTTTATTGTGCCCTTTATATTCTCTTGTAAAAGAGAAAAGCCCTGATATGCTTGAAAAGAAAACAAGTAGGAAGTTTGCAGGTTCTATTTTTTTCAAGTAAGGAACTGGATTTTCTCTTTCAGAAAAAATCATAAAGAGTATAAATCATATTTTTACTCAACTAAAAGCAACCATGTATTTTTCAGCATCTGAACACATCCTAGATTTGTGCATTTCCCTTATCAAGTACAGCTCTTTAATAACTGGTATCTGACTTCTGTAGGAAAACTGTAAGCTATGCAATATGCATTAGAAATGTATAATTACAAGGCTGTACCTTTACCCCTACACAACACGATATGGTGTTCCTTTTCAGCTAAGACTTGAAATAGTTACAAAATAAAATAATAATTAGGTGTAATAAAATACAAGTCAAAATAGTTTATTTGGCTTCCAGTTTCAGCCTAGTGCTTGCATGCACACATTTGTGTGTGCAGGACACTAACACACTGACTGTTTTAAGGGGAATTATTTAAAGTGTCTTAAACATGGTTTTCTTCACACAGTTTCCCTTGGCAGAGAGTATAAATATATATTTGAATTGTCAGTATGCAATATCAACAGCCTGTTTCAATATCTAGATATTTATACAATAACCAAAGGTACATTTAGTATTGTTTTCAGTTAAAAGCTGTGATTAAAGACAGATGCAGGTTTGAAATTTGGTCCAAATCCCTAGATGGCCAATATGCAAAAAGAACACACTGATGGTAGCAGCATCTTGAAAAAGATGACTATTTATAAATAACTGCTGTAGCTTAATGAATTATAGTTCACTCGATTTCTCCATAAAATGTGAAAATCATCTAGTTCTCTTCTGCCATATTCCTCTTTCTCTTATTCCTCAGCGTAACTGAACCTCCTCTTATGATGTTGTAGAAGTGATCAACTAAGGTGTAGACTGCTCAGAACAGCAGCTTCATAAAATCATAGTAGTAAGGCCATGCTTCAAGATACAGCCTTTTAATCCATTCCGATTACATGCATTCATTGCAGATTACAATGAAAAGCATTTATAAAATAAGTAGCAATGCATTCAGTTCCCTTGTCCACATCAGTAAATGACCCACGATCATTTTTTCCTGATCACATGATCACTGAGATTTTTCACTGAACCCCTGCTCCTTTCAACACAAAAGACAGATAATGCTCAAAGAATGAGCAGATGCTAGTTTTTTTTTCTTTTATCTGTAGAATTTGATGTGTGGCCTCAGGCCCTATTTGCTGCACACTATTCAAATGTCATTCTGAAGACTGAATTATTGCTTTCTGCATGGGTATTCCCTATGGCATCTATTATTATTGTATCTGAGTACTTCAGAAAGGAGCAGTTAACCATCCTCCACTTTACCTCTGTGAGGTTTCTATACAGCTGAGCCAATAGTGAACAACTCAGCAGTGTTTAATGTCTTCATCAATGGCCTGGGCAATGGGGCAGAAAGTATCTTTGTCAGCTTCTCAGATGACACCAGACAAGGTAAAGCAGTTGACACTCTGGAGGACAGGACTGTGATACCTCCATAGCCTGGAGGAATGAGCAGGCAGGAACCTCGGCACACTTGGCCAAAGTGAATTGCAGTCCCTCTCCTGGGATGGAATAAGCTCATGTATGTTGGACCTGAATGGACAGGCAGCAGCTCTGAGGAACAGCACTAGTGGAGGAGTGTGACAAGTAGAACACAAATCAGCAGCAAGGCCTCCTGGAGGTGAAGGATAGACACATACTAGGATGTATTAGCAAGAGGATAGCCAGCAGATCAAGGGAAGGGATGGTTTCCTTGTACTCCAGCCTTCTGAGCTTTGGAGCATTTTGTTCAACTTTAAGCTCCTTGGTATAAAACAAGCACTGAAAAACTGGAAAGGCTCCATTCCAGAGTTACTAAGATGCCTGTCTAGGGCACCTAGTGACTAGGGCTGCAGAACACTTCATATACAGAAAGAGCCACTGGAAGATTTGTTTGCTTAGCCTGGAGAAGTGAATGTTAAGTATGAATCCAATTGCTCCTTTTAGCTTCTAAAAGGGCAGTTATAGAGAAGCAGAAGAACAAAGTAAAGGACAAGAGGTAATAGTCACAGTCTACAGCAAAGGGAATTCTGGCTGGATAAGCTGGATAATATTCTTCAGTGTGAGGGCTTTTGAGGGCTGTGATATGTGACTTGAAAAGCTGTTGGAAATTGTCTCTTGAAAGATTTTCAAATCTGAATTGTTTTATAATTCTGTGATTTCCAAATAATTTTTCATCACTACTGCATAGAACGGAAGGCCACAGAAAGAAATGCGATTTAGGGAGACAAAAAGGAAGAAACTTGTCTTTGCAGCCTTGTAATGAGACCAGTTCTCTGAAGGGAAAAAATTCTGATTTTACTTCTCATGAAGTCTGCTCTATTATTATATTTCTGGAAATTACAAAACCCTCAATATCCCTGGATAGGACTTGTAGAAAATGAATGTGGAAAATATAATATAGGGAAATATAAAATAAAATATAGGTAAACTTCTGTATTAAAATTACCTTATTTTAAGTAGTTTTTATTTGGATAAGAGCTGCTATGTCTCACAAGGCAAACAAGTTTTTGACAAATCTCCCCCCAAAGTAATTTCTTTTTGTGTTGCAGATACTTTTTCACTAGTTGAATTTCAGGCAGGAACATCAGTCTCAAAGTCATCTGTTCTGTGAAGTTCACAAGTTGATAAAACATTTATTAGGATTACGCCAGAGATATTTTTATTAAGGTTAGAAGTATTTAAAGAGCAATCAGTGCAGAACTCTAAAAAGTAATAAATTATTTTTCAAAGGTGTGAAAGAGATGGTTTCTTTAGAGCAAACACAGTAAATCTTTCAATCTTTGCCAATCTAATATGGTATTTTAAACTCATACAACAGTGAGATAAGATTCATTTTCTAAGATAATTTTGAAGTGGCCAGCACAAATATATAAAGATTATACAGTAATATACGATGTGTCTTGGGGCCAGTTGTAGTCAAATATCACATTACAGGCCTGCAGAGAGGAAGCTGGTGAAGAATTCCACTCCAAGGTTATCCATACTGTCTCCTATAAGATGCTCAACAGAGGAAAGAGTAACATTGTGCACCCTTTTCCCCTGTTCAGCCCTGGTTAGGACACAGCTGGGAATCTGAATGAAGGTCATAAATTATGGATGACCTCACTTGGTCTATTCAGCCCAGAGAAGTGGAAACTGAGCACTGAGTACTCGTTGCAGTTAAAACTTCCTTGTGAGGGGAGGAAGTGGGACAGGCCCTGGTCTCTGCTCTGTAGTGATGAGTGACAGGACCCAAGAGAATGGCCTGAAGTTGTGTCAAGGGACGTTTAGACTGGATATTAGAAAAACGGTCTACATTAGAAAAAGCCCTATAGGCTGGGCTCTGGAAAGGCTTTCTAGGGAAGTGGTCACAGCATGAAGCCTGCCAGAGTTCAAAAAGCATTTGGGTAATGCTTTCAGACACATGGCATGATTTTTGGGGTTATCTTGTACCAGACCAGGATTTGACTTGATACTTGTGGGTCCCTTCCAAGTCAAGATAATTTGTGATTCTCAGACTCTGATATTGTGTCTCATTCTGGGCTTCCCAATACAAGAAAGATGTGGACATACTGGAGAGAATCCAGCAGAGAGTGACAAGGATGATTAAAAGACTGGACTATGACTCTAATGATGAAAGGTTGAGGAAGCTGGGACTGCTTAGCTTAAAGAAGACTCAGGGGAATCCTATCAATGTATACAAACACATGAAGGCAGTCTGTAAGGAGGACAGAACAAGGCGCTTTTCCAATGACAGGACCAGAGGCAAGAGGCACAAAACGGAAACACTGGAAGATCTACCAGAACACCAGGAAACATTTTTTTTGTTTTATTTGGTTTTGCTTTTTTTACTGTGACGTTGATGGATTACTAGCACAGGTAATTCAGAGAGGTTGTCGAGTCTCCTTGGAGACAGTTAAAAGCCATCTTGACACAGTCCTAGGGAGTCTCCTCTAAGTTGCCCTGTGTCTTGGGTTGCAATGCAAGATGTAACCAAAGGTATCTATTCTATTACCAGCTGTTAAAACCAGAAGTGGCAGTGTTCATTATTGTGGGAGTTCTCACTCTTCCCGGGAGCTTTATCTCTTCCATGACCCATGACCTCCCTCCAGGGGGAAATTTTCTGTTAATGGGCTAGCTGTTAAAACCAGGTGTGGCAGTGTTCTTTCTCTCTTCTACTACCCATCTTTCTTCCAGGGAGATATTTTCTGTTAATGGGTCACGGAGTCTCCTTGCCTTACTGATAAAATTACATCATCCCATTGTGAGCTGCTCCACCCAGAGGGAGGAGCCAAGCATTCCTACCTGTTTGTCTTCGGTGAATTGGAACACACAAGCAGCTTTTCTCCACTGGATTCCCAGAGGAGAGACTGGACCTGTCTTCACCACTGGACCTCAGAGGAAAACTACACCCTTCTACAGGATAGTTGCTTCAACAGAGCCACATTTGTCACTCCAGGAGGACTGCAGCCACCATTTAATTGGACTGCTACCAATACCCTGACCAAGAGTGTGTCAGGTTGTATTCTGACTCTGTCAGTGGGTTGTTTTGTTGTTGCTGGTTTTTGTTTTTTTTTGTACTACTGCATTTTTATTTTAATTTCCTTAGGAAAGAACTGTTATTCCTATTCCCATATCTTTGCCTGAGAGCATCTTGATTTCAAGATTATATTAATTCGGAAGTGGGGGGTGGGGGCAGTTTACAATGTTTTCGTCATTTCAAGGAAGGTTTCTGCCTTTCTTAAGCAGACCCTGTCTTTTCAAACCAAGACACCCTGCTTGAGTATTTGGGTTGGACCAGGTAGTCTCCAGAGGTCCCTTCCACCCTCAGCTGTTCTGTATTATTCTGTGATTCTATTGTAATATTGTTGCCCTATAAGAAAAGTTAGAACTGGTCTTACCATTAGCAAGTTATGGAAGTATTTAAACATTACACTAATAACTTCCCAGTCACAATAAAATAGTTCTGCCACATATATCAAATGCAGGGTCAATCATGGCATATGTAAGATCTGACTGTGTGTTTATGTCTGGGCATGACAAATCACATCTAACTGCTGAGGTTCAGTGACAGTCAGAGGTTGGATCTAGATCCATGTTCCATGATCAGGGAAAGCTGATCCAGAATCTGGAAAATCCAAAACCCCTGGCAAGACCCCAATGTAGCCAAAAAATCTGTTGAAGATAAGCAGCAAGATCTTAAGGCAGAATATAGGAGGCAGGAAAGTAAGAGCAAGATGAGTAAGCACAGCTTCCATCAAATGGCTCTGTCAGACATAAACAGCTGATAGGTGAGTGCCACCATGCAAGCTCACACCTCTCCAGTCTGGGGTCTGCTTGAACTTGATGGCTAGGGCAAAGCCTTTCTCTGTGGGAGCTTTGTTGGAACACTTTTGGTGCTTCTTTGAGGTCAAGATCAATGTAATGTATTTATGAACCAAGCTACCGTAACATTCAAAAGCAATAAATTCAGTTCTTTATTTATTTCAGTCAGTAATTTCAGTCTTCCCAAATAAAAAATTAAACTCACCTTCAAACTGAGCTTAGCCATGCATTATACAATTTCCTTTCTACCCTCATTCTTCTAATTCACCTATTTTATCTAATTCACTGCATTTACCAAATTTGAAGCACATCTTAACAAACATCAAAGCAGAAACTCAATTTATATTTCTCGTTTCTGTAATAATGGAAAATACTCTGCTAGACAAACAGGAAAGTGGATCCATATCTACATTTTATAATGTGCTTATGAATTATAGGAATGTGTAAAATTTACCTCCATCATAATGGAAAGCCAAATTTGTCCTCAAAGGTATCCGTGTTACTGAGTATTTAGTAAAAATATAAAAAGAAAAGTCACAAGGGAATTGAAAAAGTCCTGAAGTTTTTCCTGCTGGCATATTTTTAAAATCACTTTTGAATTTCCTTAGCTCTAAAAGTGCAGTCCAATCTGGCCTTTTATTCTGCTGAGTAACCAGACATATTAGCCTTCACAATCTGACCTTTTATCTCCAGAGACCTGTTCCTTGCAAGCATAAAGGTGTTAAAAGAAACCTTCAAGGAACTCACAAATTTCTTTTGGTTCATATTTCATAGCTCCAAAACAGTTCTTAATTAGTAAAATAGATCTTTTTTTATTATTTCTTTCCCTGTCTGAGGTTGTAAGCTAGCTGCATATGAGCTTTACTGTTTCCTTTGAGAAAAAGCTGCTTTAGCTGTTCAAAGTCTCTCATGTTCTGTCCGCAACCAAAAGTTTAGTATTTAACAGGATTTTTCTAATTTTAGATCTCTCTCAAGTCTGTGACCAGCAGGTCCTTTCGCTCCTCTCTGTCCTCAATCCAATCCAAAGCTGTAATAAGAACTTCCATTAATGTGGTTTCAGATGTTTTCTGGGCAATATCTCATGTTCCACCATGTATGGCTTTTGCATTTTCCCTCTGTCTCCTTTTCCCAAAAAAATATTCAGTCTCTTTAAGATGCTGGTTATTTTCTGTAGACAGAGAGATTTCAGTACCATCCTGCCAGGTTATCTAGACAGTGAGTGGGTTCAAGGAAACACTTCAAGTATAAGAGAAATCCACTGAGAGCCATGAAGTTCTTCAGCCACTGCAGGGGACTACACAGACCGTGGGTCTGCTCTAGTATGATTCTGATTAGGATCACACCAGTTTCAAGTCCCAGATATTTAAAGTGCTTTATGTGGAGTACCATCACAGATGGAGAATTTAATTGAATTTAGAGGGCTGGGAGGGACTTTAGGTTTCACCTTTGAAAATCACATAAGGAACTGAACCACAGCAGTATAAGAACAAGTGTATAATCATGGTGTATGTGAAAAGCAGAATGGCCCTTCACATAGGCTAGTACACACAGCTTCCATTGTTTCTCACCCTTCTGGAAAAATAGAAGTTTTGTTTTAGTTTTCTAAGTTTTAGCCCTCAGATAGAAATATCTGGGCAGAGGCACAGATGATGAAGGAACTCGCAGAGGAGAGCTGGGTTTGCCAGCAGCTGCCACCTGTCCCTTAGTGTCTGGGGGACAGCTCATTGGGGATCTACAGCCATCTGTTTCCTCTTCTCCACAGCCAACCTAGGCCAGTAGAGATAGCGGGGTACAGGAATATAAAAGACTGCTCCTGTCTTTGAGCTTCTCACTGGCTACCTCCAGGTCTGAGGAAAGGGACTGAAGGACGAGGGAATGGAATTCAGCAGGCCAGGCACTGCTGAGGTGTAGTACTAAGACAAGCACAACCATGTCCTGTGCAAGGGGCTTGCAGAGGGTGCTAGTAGAAGCCAAGAGGGCTGATTCTGTCACCCTTTGGGCTACCCAGTAACTTCCCTAGGCATGGTTGTGGATCTAGGTGGGCTCAACCTTCAGCTGCTCTACCCTGTGCCCTGTCTCTAAGGAGTGTCTCACTGGGAGGTGCTGAACCTTGGCTGGCCACTGGTATGGCCTGGAGTGAAAACAAGTTGATGAGTCCAAGGGCAATCTGATGAGACAGCAAGAATTCGATCCTTAAGGCTGCATTTAGGGTTTTATTATCAGGGAGGTTTTTTCAGGGTTTTGACAATCCAGTGAACTGGTTTTGGTTGCTGATGAAGCATTTCCTTACTTTCACATGAGGCAGTACTCCTGCCTGTGTCACAGACTACTGAAAGCACTAGACTGATGACACCAGCGAGGAACATTTGTCGATATTACCTTAGGAGGGATTAATTTAAGTTTCCTCATATCCCTAAATCTCCTTCTATCACATCTCAATTTAGCCATAATTGATCTCTTCTGTCTCTAAAGAGCATGCTGTAGAATAATCTATATTATATCTGTGTTAAAATACACATCTCTTTTAGTTCTAGGCCCTCCACCCTAGTTCTCAAAATGTCTTTGTTTACTTCACTAGAGCAGACGTTGAAAAACCTGCATTTCAGTCCAGCTGTGGGACTGCTCTCTTTACTACAAGGGCCTTAGTCCTAGCATAAAACAAAAGAATGATTTGTTCCATAATCAGTAACAGAGGATACAGAACACCCCCTTATCATTCCGCTATATTACTTTCATAACTGTCATGGGTCAAAGTCTCCAAAGGGTATTTTCTTGTGCAACTGCACTAAAATAGAGGTATTTCTACTTGCATCAAGCCACATTTTACATCTCTCAAGTTCTCTCCTGGCATGTACACACGGCAGAATTTATATAACAACATGACTAAGAGAGCCAGCATTTTATTCTACAGAGTTATCTTCAACACTAGTCCCTAATCAAGCACAGTGTGTCAGCAGCACTGCAAATTAAAAAGATACATACTATGTAGGAGGAGACATGAGACCTGGAGCTCTAGCAATAAGCTTCATTTCACAATGCAGCTCTACACACAGAACAGCAGTTGTAAATTGTCTGAACTATTGACATAAAATAGAGCTAGAAAGGTAAAGAATATTTCATAAATGTCTTCAGTATTATCCAGTGCTGGCCCACATGATCACCAACAATAAATATAATAGTGGTAAATCATACTTCCAGAAGACTTATTATAAAGCTGCTTCCAACCTTAGGTTGTAAGCAAAATATAATTCTACACATTGTGTTAGTGCTTTGTTTGGTATATGAGCCACTTTCAGGATGTGCCGCTTCGCCTACCACTTCTGCCTTATTGCCAGGAACAGCAACCATGCAAAATAATTTTTTGAAACTTACATTTCTGTCACTGGAACTTTTATGTGAAAATACCACTACTGCAGTTACAGTGGTTTGGGTTTTTTACAACCTGGATTATACTGCCTCCAAATTCAACACAATAACAGCACTCGCACTGAAACCTCTAAGAATGTTTACTTTTTTAAAGTGAAGTGGGGCAGCAGGACAGACTTCAAAATTTAAAGAGGCCAAGGAGTGAATACATTGAACCCATGGGCTTTAACTTTTGGCTACATGAAGAACAAATTCATTGATTTGGAAGAATCTTGGAAGAAAGACTTTGCCTTTTTGCACATTACATTATAAAACAAGTTGAATATTTCAACTAGTTCAACTATTTGTAGCACAAGTAGAACTATTGCTATTACTGTTTAATTCTGTATCTGTGTGGTGGGTTTAGAACTAGTTAAACTCAGTGCACTTATTCTCTTGCTGTGAGATATGACTTTAGGAGAAGGGCAAGAACAGGCTCAAACCTTAATATGAAGAAAGCTTTCTTAGCACAACTAAAAGAATAGAGAAAGAAAAAAATCAGAATGAAACTTCCAGAACACTTTCCCTCCTCTGCCCACCTTCTTTCCTTTTCCACCTGACAACATAAAACAAAACTTGGGATTTTAAATCAGTTATCACTTCTATAACAGTCTTTCCTCAGTTCTCATAGGGTGAGGAGTTTTCTCTCGCAACACCATGAAGAAATCTCCACAAGAACACAGACTTCTCATGGCTTTGCATCTTCACAAACAGCAGCTGCTCGGTTTAGAAAAACTTCTGCTTTTGTGAAATTCCTCCCATTTTCACAGCTGAGTGAATGGGCCAGGTCAACTTATAGAGTGTCATTTTTAAGGATGAGCTGTTTGAAGGAAAGGCTCTCTTCATTGATTTCTGCAATCATCTTCATTTCTGAGAACAGAGGTATTTTCTTTTCACCCTGAGACACAGAGTCTTCTTCACTCTTGTTATAGATGGCCATAAACAAATTGAATGAGCCAATCTAAGTGAATTATGAAAACTGATTTTACTGAATTAGCAAGCGGCAAAGTGAGCAAACAGCACTGGGCGGCCGGGGAGTCTGCACTCTGCCACAGCTCACACCGCTTCTGGGCTGGAGTTCCTGTATTTATACACTTTGTATCCCGTATTTATACACTTTGTATGTCTTGTCTTCTGGTGTACTCTGCATGATTTCTGCAGCTGCGCTCTGGGCTGCGGGGGCTGTTTCTAGGGGGGTCTTTTTCTGCCTCCTGGTGGTCGTTGGGAGGAAGGCCATGGGTCTTATTCACACATCTTTCTTGCGACACCTCCCTTTCTTGTGAGCTATTCTCTGTTTTGCAACATGCTATCTATTCCCTGTTTCACAACATGCTAGGCATAAGCATATCCTGTCTTATGCTGTTTTCTAGGCATAGGCACATCCTGTGCCCTGGCTTTAGTGAGATTTGATTAACAAACATTGTTTCTATCTATTACAACTCTCATCTCTGTCTCTGCTCAAGCCCCTCAGAGCATCACTGCGTCTTCAACATCTGCTGCCTCTGCTCAGGTCCACTTTTGAACACTCCATTATCCCCCCCATAATTGTCTTCTCTCATGAATTAGAAGAAATACTGTAGTTATTATAGTCTATCTCCATGGCATTACCAAAAGAACTTTCAATCCCAATACTAGGACATCTCCTCATTCTCCTTCAATCTGAAACTTAAAACTCTTTCTTTCACTGACCCTGCTGTCTTCATGTTGTTGCTCTGTGCTTTTCTCTCACCCAGGGGAAGAATCATGCTCTGCAGGTCTCATCTGTGCACTGTCAGGGTTAACATTTCACCCAGGCTGGCAGGTGTTGGTGGGCAGTGGCTGAAGCAGTCACGGTGATGGATGCAGCCGTGCTGGGCTCCTCTCTCTCCCTGCCTGGCAGCCGCTGGTGGGGGCACGGTGGTGGTGGGAGCCTGGCCCTGCCTGGAGTCCGGAGGGATCCCAGCTCAGCACTGGCCGGAGGGGCAGGGGCAGGGCCTGGTGTTATGGAGATCTCAGCAGCTGTGACCTGGCCCAGCTCCGGCCGGGCCCCCCTGGCCTCCCATCCCCGCCCGGGAGCCGCTGGGGCCCGGCCCGGCCGCAAGCACAGCAGCAGAGCAGGGCCGGCCCCTGATGGAGCTCACGATACCTTCTGAAGCCAGAAGCCAAAAATGACTTTTGGAACTTCCTGGGTTTTAAAATGTGGTGTTCACGGAGGCGGACCCAGCTTCTCAATGGTTTACAAAGCTGTCAGTTCTCAGAATAGACAGCCAATGGCATTTTCTAGACACAGAGGAAGCTCCCAGGAGCCTCTCTCACAAAAACCATGTCTGTGAATGGTTTTCTTCATTCTTCCTAAATATCAACCAATATCAAACCAACACAATCTGCAAATACTAAATTCTTGTCCTCTAAAAAAGGCTTTGCATTTTCTCCTTATTTGCTGGAATTGACAGTAATCCCAGACAGACTATTACTGTTTAAACATGACTGATTAAAAGCCTGATAAACTTTGGGGTATTTTTAAACACTCACTATGCAGGTTTTTGTTTCATGTCAGTTTTAAAAAACTTGTTTCTGCAGTGCTATTGTGAGTTGCCATTTTAAATCTTTTTCTTACTAGTGCTGGCAGTCATGTATAAATCGACATGTTTTGGATTCAGTCAATCTGTGTCACTGCCTTCACTGCCTTGGAAAGCAAATTTAATGATAGAATGTTTCCGTTAATTTCTTTTATCTCTAAACTTTTATTGTCTTTCTTGCTTACTTTTTACTATTATTTTTCTTTCAGGAAGAAATATGATCAAAATGATATTAGGCTTAGTCCTAAAAGATTTTGAACGCCTATAATTTTAATTTAATTTAGCAGAATCTGACAATGTTTGGCACCATTTATCATGCCCATCAAAGAACAGACAGAGAGGTTTGGCAGAGGAGTTGATTGAGTTTCCTTTTGTTAATGAAAACAATACTGCTGACAGTCCATTAAAAGCATTCAATTTCTTTTTAATATTTCTGGAGTAGCAAGAATAAAGCCAGAGGGAAAGCTGAAATTGGAAGAATTGTTTTAGACTTCACTTCTCTCATTTGTTTTTAGACTAATAAGGCACTGGGTCCTCTTGTTTTGTTTTTTTTTTTTTTGTCATTCTGATATCTGTAACAGAAAATAAAAGGAGGGATGGAAATGCCTCAGAAACTTGCTTTGGACATTCAAAAGTATCTGCACCCAACTTACTCTGTATAAACTTGTAAACCACATCGAAAAGAGACTTTTTAGGTTTTGGTTCTACTGAAAAACAAATTTGAGTGTCAAGACTTACCTACCACATAAGTATTCAAAAATACATTTTAATACCTTAAAAAGTTAATGAAATGTTAATTCTAAAAGTAAATCTAAAACATATAATATACTTAGACTTTAATTATGCAATGCACTGAGTTTTGAGTCATCATGATAATTCATTTTAATTTTTAGGGGGGGGTCCCGGAGTTGCAAAGAATGGCAACTTTTTTTTTTCCTGTTGGAAAACTGTTAATATAGTCTACACATGCAACTTGAGATGAGGTCTTTGCAGCAAAAGTGTGTACCTTTTTGTTTCACATGCCTTCCATTCTCCTGACAGCATTTTAGCAAAACTAGAAGCAGCTGTGTCTTGCAGCTCTATTTGCCAATGATATAGATTCTGAAATTTAATCCAGAAGAAGTGAGGTATTAATTTTGATTTGCTTCACTGTTTTGCTTTTAAAGCAAAGAAATCTAATTAAAGGTGTAATATGTATTCTGCAGAATAGCCTAAGTTATGACAGTCCAGTTTAAAAGAAAATTGTACATACATATGTAACTCCTAGCCCTATTTCCTCTCAGTCCTCCCACCATTTGAATCCCAGAATACATAAAGATGATCTGATCACAGTCCTAATGCAGTCTTTCCATCTGTGATGAGTACCCAAAACTAATTCACAGCTGAGTGGTAACATTTGCTAAAAAGATAACCTTGAACTTTGCTTACCTGCCAAACAGTATTCAACAAATCTGTTCCATATCCTCTCCTTTAGTTTTTACTGTCTTTGAATCTTTGCATTTGTGTAATGATTGGACAAAACTGAGAAAAAAGAGAGATTTAATTAGTATAAACAAAACCTATGTAAATTATTAATGGAGATTCATCATTTTCAGTTGCCAAAACCTGACTCTTGTTTTATTTAAACTTTTTTAATAGCAATAATAAGATTTCAATGCAAATGAAGCTATTCTAAATTAAGGCTCACTTCTCAAATACTTACTGCAAATAAGAAGCACACACCTTATCCTCTTATTGGGCTGAATAATAATTTGAAAACAAAGATAGAACAGATAAATCAACTCAGATTTAATTTATTCATTAAATATCACATATGTCCACATATGATTCTTGTTAAAAAGCGTAACCAAAGACACCATGAAATTAACACAATAACAGCATGTTACAATGAAAATCAAAGATAATTGAAATTGCTGAATTGATTCTTTTTCTCTAGGAAGCAGTTAAAAATATTCAAATTTCTCCCATGTTTCAGAAATTAAATAGTGGTTGTTATTTGGGTTCTATTGTCTAGAGGCTTTACCTTTTTTTTTTTTTTCCACCCAGTGAGAAATTCTGTCAAAATCAGAGAATACAGAGCTGCTATCTAGTGACTCAGCAGGACTGTTTATTCTCCTTTGTTTCTGTGGCAGGCACTACTTGTCACATTTTTTTCCTCAAAAGCCTTCAAAAACTTCTTCCTTTTTCTTTGAATTAATAATGTAACATAAAGACTGTGAATCTGGTTTTTGTTAGTGGTGGTGTTCTTTTTTTAAAAAATTTACTTGCAGGCCTGGAATCCCTTCTTTTGGGAGTTTCAGTGATACTACTTGTGGGCACAAAGAACCACACCAGAAGTCAGGGTGTTTTAATACTAGAGGAGAATAAAATTTTAAACACCACAGAGTACAGTATTAATGTAAAGAAGAACGCTATATCAAACAAAACTTCATCCAGAAATTGTAGATGAAAAGTCTGTTGAAGAAAAGTCCCTGTAATTGTATGATGGACTTGATTGGTTTAAAAGCTCTGACTGATAAAGAGAATATCACTACAGCAGAAAAAACAAGCTCTGTACTGAAATAGGTAAATCTGTTCATGATAAATGTTCACACTGAGATTTTGCCATCTAGCTTATGAGTGGTACAGGACATGAGGACACATTCAAAATGTAATTTCTGGGGGAAAAAGATATACTCTATTAAAATGCTGAAACAAACTGTATCCTTTGAGGTTATTCTTAAAATAATTCCTTAGGTTTATTGAATAGAAGTGAAATGACATGTTTTTTATTTATACAAAATTTTGTTTCACCCGAATGTGAACCTAAAGACAAAATCCCAACTTTATGAAGGCTCTGGCTTCCCAGGACTTATGTAAATTTTATGCCAATGTGAATTTCTCTGAATTAAATATTTTAAGTAGAAAATGTATCATCTCTCCATGAGCACTAGGATTATTCTCTTCATCTCTGTCTCACCAAAGTGAAACGCTAGCACTTATCAGCAGAACTAGATTCTGGTTTTCCTGCATGTTTCATCTTTCAGAAGTAAAAAATACTGCTTTTCTTCATACAGGAAACCTTTTTCCTTTTTCTTTCTCTTTCAGTATTTTTTTTTTGGTAGAAGTGTGTACAGGCACACACATATTGTTACAGACAATTATTGCCTGAAGAAAAGCATCACATATAGACAGACAACAGTCAAACTTATTTGTCTCTTATACTTACATTTTTTTACAAAAAATTGACTGCAGCAAGCAAGGCCAGGTTACTTTTTTTCTCCCCTATATTTCTTTATTTTCTTCTGACAATATCAAATTCTCTATCAGCTATGTTGAAAGTGTGGAATTTTTCCAGCATTTCTCTGCCATTTATGTTAAGGCAAAGGTGAATACATTAATATTTGGTTTTTTCCTTTTTTTTATTCAAATTTTCACTATGTCGTTTCACTTTGTTTTGCATGTGTAGTACTGTAGAATTCTGTACTGCTGTATTTTAAATTTTAACTCTGGTATGATTTTTAATTCCTCTAATTTTTCTCTTAACATTTATTTTCATTCCTTAGCATCTACAGCGAGCAATTTTTGGAGGTTATGGTAACAGCAGTACTCTCTTCTGCTCAATTGTGAATCTCCAGCAGTATATAAATTTTTAAATATGGGAAATTTAAAATTTGCAGATTGAAATGATGCAATTTAAAAACTTTTAAGGCTGTTTTTTTTTAAACCATGAAGTGTCTTGGAAATATCAAAATCTGTACTCAGACTTTAAACTTCAAGTAGCACCTTAAAATTTAACTTGGCTCAAGTTTGGTGAAGTTTTAACACTCAGTGACTCCATTATGATCCTAACAAAACTTTAAATGAATTTTTTCATTACAAGTATCCACACAAGGTGTACCCCCAAGAACAGTTGTATAGTTACCTTGGATTCACCTTACATGAAAAATTTGAAACCTAAAGAAAAAACAAAAGTAACACAGCACTGGAAGGATGCGTGTATCACATATCCCCTGAGAAAGGAGTGGAATCTAGAACTAAATGTACTGTAGTTTCACAGAAACTTTTACATATAGGTATAACAACAAATCTGCTGAAATTATTGGACACCAATTTGTGAAGAAATCAACCATCTCCAGGAGAAGTGAGTATTATTAAAATTGAAGCTAACTTTACAGAAAGCTATTATTAATTGCTAACCAAATTGAATCTGATATGGTAGAGTCTGAAATATTAGCTCAAGAAACCACAGAGCATGTCTGCCTATTAATTCATTAGGAGTGTAATTTCCTAAACACTGGCAGAACACTGGCAGAAAAATCATAGTTAACAGCATACAGCTCACTGGAGCTACTCAGCACCAGCTCTACAGCATCTCCTTTACATTAAAACAAAGCAATGCTTCATGATGCAGGTCATCAGATCTTCTGGATTCCTCACAGAATATTTTTAGGCATATAAGTGTGAAAAAATGGACATTTGGTGATGCCTATTTTGTTTCTTTTTACTATAATCAACACTGCTACAACACAAAAAAGCCACAGAGAGTGTTATTAATCTGCCTGGAGGCTGGTCTCTACAGTATTGGTGAACCAGTTGCCAAAGACCTTTATAATCAGTGGAGAGACAGAGGTATGCATAGAACATGCATTCCCATCCTAATCAGGTCAAATGCATGATTGTAAACCTTAACATGTACATTTGTTTCTCGTCAATAAGAAAACCTAAGGTCATTAGGTCGGGGGTGGATTTCCTAAGCGGAAACACTTAATATTAAATGACATAATTGCATTTTACTGTTTATATTTGCATACATTTGTTTGCATAACTTTTCTTGTTCAACAGACATTTACATTCCTGTTTTACAATTACAGTCTAATCAGGTAAAACTGTGTAGAAATCCAGGGGGCACTGGCTTCTTTATTTTGAATGCTTTAGAATGTTTCTCCAGTTACAGAAAGCAGAATATATTTAGTGACTTATACTGGGATACCCTAATTTTGTAATATACAGAAGATACATGTGAATATTTTTGATATAAGCAAGAATTACATGTTGCTAGTGAGAAATATCAACAATTGTCTAAATGCAATTTCCCTGCATCTTTGTAATGCATTTCACTTACCAAAATGTATAGGTCTTCAAAAAAGTCACTGTGTATGGAAAAAACACAAAAGGAATTGTTGCCTATTGTTTATGTATTTCTATATCCATGGCTTTTCTGGTGGGTTGACCTTGGCTGACACTGGGTACCCATCAGAACTGTTCTCCTTAGCTGGACAGGGAAGAGAAAATACAATGAAAGGCTCATGGGTTGAGATAAGGACAGGAAGAAATCATTCACCAATCACCATAATGGGCAAAACAGACTTGCCTTGGGGAAATTAGTTTAATTCAAATGAATTAGATCAATTCAAAATCGGAGCAGGTTAATGAGAATAAATCCTTTTCCCCCCACCCCTCCCTTCTTCTCTGTCTCAAATTCACTTTTGAATTCTCTGCCTCCTCACCTTCAGAGTCTCAGGGGGATGGGGAATGGGGCTGAAGTCAGTTCATAGTCAGTTCATTGCATTGTCTCTGCTGCTCCTTCATCCTCAGGGGGAGGACTCCTCCCACTCATCCCCTGTTTCAGTGTGGGATCCTTTCATGGGCGACAGTCCTCCATGAACCTCTCCAACACAAGTCCATTCCTATGGGCTGTAGTTCACAAACTGCTCCATTGGGTTCACAAACCTTTCTATAAGGTGCAATCCTTCAGGAAGAGCCTGCCTCAGGATGAGTTTCTCACAAAGTCACATGTTCTGCCAGAATCCTGCTTCAGGGTGGACTTCCCATGGGATCATAGCCTACTTTTGGCATCAATGTGCTCCAGTGTGGGCCCCTCCACAGGCTATAGGTGGGTATCTGCTCTACCCCACACTTCTGTGGGCTTCAGGGGCACAGCCTGTTTCACCATGGTGTTCATCACAGCCTGTGGGGGAGCTGCTTCTCTGGCACCTGGATCACCTCCTCTCTGTCTTTTTTCAATGGCCTGGGTGTCTACAGGGCTGTTTCTCTCATGCATTCTCCGGCAGCGGCTTTTCTGAAGTGTCCCACTCTTAACTCTGTTGTCTCAGGCATTACCACCATTACTGATATGCTTGGTCTTGGCCAAGGAGGTTCATCTTGCAGTCAGCTGCCATTGACTCTCTCAGATGTAGGGGGAAGATTTTAGCAGCCTCTCACAGAAGCAACCCTGGTGGCCCTGCTATTAAGACTTGTCACATAAAGCCGACACAGCATTTCTCCATAACATAAGGAGGGAAGGTTTCTGTACTAATGATCTTGTATTTATATGCATCTATAGATTAAATATGATTTTACCTCTGTGTTGGCTATGAATGGGATAGAGTTAATTTTTTCTGTAGTTGTTAGCCTATGGCTATCCCTTGGTTTTGTTCTGAAAACAGTGTTGGTAGAGATAGAGATGTTTTAGCTGAGCAGCACTTATTCAGAGCCAAGGCCTTTTCTGCCTCTCACCCCATCCCACCATCGAGAAGGCTGGGGGTGAACAAGGTATTGGCAGGGGACACAGCCAGGACAGCTGATCCCAACTGCCAGAGGGTTGGTTATTCCAGACTGTATCACATCATGCTCAGCATATAAAGCTGGAGGAAGGAGAGGGGGACATTTGGGGTGATTGTCTTTCCACACCACCATTATGTGTTATGGGGCCTTGCTTTCCTGAAAATGTCTGACCACCTGCCTTCACGTGGGAAATGGTGAATTAATTCATGGCTTAGTTTGTGCATGCAGCTTTGCTTTACCTATTAAACTGTCTTTATCTGAACGTATGAGTTTTCTTGCTTTTCTGATGCTCTTCTGCTGTTAGAGGAGTGAATGAGTGATGCTTAGTTGCCAGCTGGAGTTAAACCACAACAACCTGTAAGACAAAAATAATTCAAATATTTCATTTTCTATGTAAGAGATTACATGCCTCACATATTCTTGAAGGCTAAGTTGTGGCTAAAATGGACTATTGGCTGAATAAAGTAAGATCCTGGCATAACTACAGCAAACTGAAATACTGGAGCTCCAGCACTACATTTTCCCAAATAATTTTAGCCCTTTCTCTGAATATAACTTAAAAATTACAGTCTTAATCCAACAGAAGATACTACATATGAATTATCAAGTGGAAAGTTATGAAACAGTATAGTATTACACATTTTTATTAGGAACAGAAATTTCATGTTTCTGATTCTGTTGATGGAACCATGCCAAACTCATGAAAGCATGATAATTTCCAAGGTGGCAGAAGAAGCATAACAGTTGAATGAATCTGAAATTACCCTTATAGAAAAAGACCTGTAGAATTAAATAGAGAATAATCATCTTTCTCCAGGTACTGTAAGTCTCTCTATAGCAAGGATGTAATTCTCTATTAAATTCTATAGACTAGATTAAACCTTGAACAGAAAGAATCTAATTTCTTGTTAAATTTCTTAACTTTGTAGAGGAATTTTTTTATAACTGTATTTCATTCTACAGAACCTACAGAAATGGATTTTCCACTTCACTAGGCCTTCTGCAAACCATATTTCCCGACTTTAAAAGATAGCAAAGAAAGATCATCCTTTGTGAAAAGGAACATTTATGCTTTCACTGACCAAGCTAGTCTCTCTTCCTAGTGTCAAAGGGTGAAAGGAGTGGATGTCAGTATGTTGAGATCCTCTGCAGAGGGAGGAAAGAGTACTCTTTCCACAGTGGAACCAAAGCCCTTTATACATAATCTCTGCAAGTGAACACATGTAGGTCACAAAGAGGACTAAAACTTCTCTGTTCTAAGGACTATGGCTTCCACTAGTAATATATATCTAGCTGTGCTTGACTCTAATGGGTATTTCTGGTGAAAGACCTCAGTCTGCAGCTATCTTTTGACACACAAGTTTAACCTACAGCAGTTTGTGCACATTTTGTCACCTGGGAGTTCTCCAGACTCCTCTGACTGTCCTGACGAGAACGGGATGAATACCTCCTTCTTTGAGGTTGCCTAGAGTGACTGACATGATATAAGACCTATGGCTGACAAGTGTCCTTCCAAAAGGCCATGGAAAAAGTCAATTGTCTAGGTACTTGTCCAGGTATTGTTGAATGAAGCCATAGATTTCCACTTAGTTTGGCTAGTTTACATGTTCATATCTCTGGTGATAAACAACTAACTCTGGTCTTCTCAACCTGTGAGCTAAATTCCACTACTTTGTCTCATTAGGTTCAGTTGCCTAAACTTAACTAATGAGTGCCTTTCCAAATTTCCTAGGATATCTAGTAGATAACTGAGGCTGGGAGATTTGGATCAAAAGAAATGGAAGATTATGCTTTTTTGGTCCAGCATCTAGAAACCCAAGGGAATAGCCCAAAGTCTATGTTTAGCTCACTGCCAATATTGGGCAGATGTGTTGAAATTCTATAATAAAGCTTATATGATAGAGTCTAAGTATATTTTGGGTTTTATTTCCAGGTGTGTGTGTAAGAATTTTACAGTACATGGCAAAAGCATATGCAAAAAAGATCTTTAGTAAAGTGTTTTGGAGCAACCATCACTTGTCTGACAAGAAATTCAGAGGTTCAAGTGGCCCTCCGGTGCTCCTAGCTGAAGAAATTATTTATTATTCATTTAAAGATCTGTGTTTTTCAATACAACAAATATTGATCAATCTCTGCTATCAGTCCTTTGGCTAGCATGTACACATGGCTAAGTTAAATGGTTTTTACTTTCCAGCAATCTGAATCAGCTACGTTCTTGCGGGGTTCCATCGCTGTAGGATCAAGTCCAGGGAGTTCTGGCGACCAGCGTGAGACACAACAAGGCAGGTCTGTGCTTGTTTAAGCTCAAAGATCCATTTATTGGGGCATCACCAATACAGGAACAAACTCAGCTTAATCCAGAGGCAGAGAACCTCAAACAGGGACAGGGCGGTGGGATTTACACAAGAAGGGTGGAGTTTTACCTCTCCTGGGCTCACAAACATGTTCCCCAAGGCAGAGGGGTGGAGTCCACTGTTCCCAGGACTCAAAGCCACACCTCTCACTTTAATAATAACCAAATCTTTGCTCCCCTGGGCGGGGGCACCCCACACATTCATATAGCTTTCCCAATAGTTTTTTTATCCAATCACTTTTGAAGTGTCAATTCTTCATGTCAAAAATTCCATACTAAGAAATATACTGCTAATATACTAAGAAATCTCAAATTTCCATGTGTATATGTTTGTAAATGCTTTGAGGCCTCAGGCTAGTCCTGCAAAACAGCTTCAGAAAGCCCTGAAGAACCATTACAGTTGTGGGGTGAAGCATCAGTCCAAAAGTGCTCTGGCCATGTTGCTTCAAAAAGCCTGAAAGATGGACAACACATGCAGGAAAATTTCTGAATAACATGTTAAGCCAGCTGGTTTGAGGCTTGGTGATGCATTTTATTTTGACAACAAGCATTATATAGACTTTATTAAAAATAATGACAGCAAACAGATGGTCACTCTTCATGGAATTATACTGAAGACATTTGTGATTTTTTTTTCTCTGAATTAATTGCAACTAACTTGTTTAAAAATCATGCAATGTCTTAAAAAGTGAAGAAATCTTAATTATGTTCTTGTCAGTTTGTTTAGTAAGAATTTTTCACCTAAAAATTTAAAGAAATTGAAGCACAAACATGCTTCCAAATATTTTGGACATTATGTACAGCTAACATTGGTTTAAACTGTGTGTGAAAAAACAGTGTAATAAAACATATTAGTACTGTTTGAAAGCTTATGTTTGGTTTTGGTTTTTTTTCAGGAATAAAACCATATTGTTCAGTAAGGAAATATGCAGACATATTTAAAAGCTTTAATCTCATGAAAAGCTTTATCTGGACAGAGTACATTAGTCTTAAGTTGTTTTTAGGGTAAATAACCTCTATAAATAAAAATATTTTTAATCATGATGAAGGACAAGCTGGTAACAAAGGATTATTGAGAAAGATCAGTGAAAAATCCCATTTTATGCATCAATCTTGAGCATCCCATGAGCAGGTCTCGACTTATTTCCCTACAGTGTGCCATTAATGCCTCATCATGAATTTCTCTGTTGGGGTGAATCCTATGGACTTCAGTTTTCTCTGATTGAAGAGTGTATATGTGGTTTTAACTTGTGTGAACAGTAAAAAATTTTAAAAGAGACTTTCCTCTCTAAATTATTTATGATGCTGTACTGTCAGACAGTTTCTGTGAAACCCCACTGAAGTGGTGTGAAAGCACACCAAATGTGTTCCTCCTTCCCTTCAGAAATGTGTCTCAAACAAAGAATGGCTGTGCTGGGCAGTATCTGTGGTTAGTCCATTAGCTTGAGGAGCAAAGAACTATGCTGCGAAGCTACTGATTCTCCCTCTCCCAATGGCTCCTCTGAGTGATCTGTGATTTCTCTGTAGTGGAAAATTAACCTTTCCTTCAATTTGATTCTGCTAAAAAATTGAGATTATGGATTTGAAATTCAGATCATACAGTGCTGTTTTTACATTTTTTATGTTATTAAACTACCAAAGTATTAGCACTGAGAAGCCAAGCACTTAAATCATCAAATGCATTATTTATGGTACCTAAGCAATCTTAAATCTGCCTCTCTTTCTGTGTGCCCTTTTGATGTGAGACCATGTTATGTTTTTTCGGGTTGTTCCCCTGCTTCTTTTGTTACAAAGCTAGATATTGTAGAGACTACCTAAAAGAATCATCGAACTGTAGAATGGCTTGAATTGGGAGAAGGGACATTAAAGATCATCTAGTTCCAATACCCCTGCCACAGGCAGGGATGCCATTCCCTAGACAAGGTTGCTTAGGGTGAGACTGATCTGGCCTTTAACAAATCCAGGGATGGAGCATCCAATTCTCGGGGAAATTTATCAGACTGGTAAAATTAATGGGGTTTTGCCTATAAGAACCTTTACCTGGTTGGTGTGCTTGTAGTGAATTTGTCAGGGAACTGAGATAAGCAATTTTTTTTTGTGGTTAATGCAGTAAAATGTCACCCTGGACATATGTCTGCCACAAATGCCCTTAACTGAAGTGATGCAATAAATGTTTATGATTCACTGCCTATTCCATTAGAAGAATGAAATACTTCTAATTTGCTTTGAATGACTGAAATAATCTTCCTTTACTGACAATGGAAATGAATAGATGTCACTAGATTGCCATCACCTTAACCTCTGTGTTCTCAAAAATTACTGGAGAAATCCTAATAGCTACAGATTTCCAGTGAAATTGAAAGAAGCTGCCTTTTGATCAAAGAAAAACAGCTTCCAGATGTTTCCAGATGTAGTGCAAATATTAACACTGAGTTAGTTGTTTTGTGCTGTTTGAAGGTATCAGCTTAGTTCTGAAAACTGGCAGGCAAAACTAGAAGTGTTTCCAATTTCAAGCCTCCATACACTCTTCATTAACATGAGCAGTCATTGGCTTGGACTGGCACTAGCTCAAGAGTCTCTGCACAAGGTGATATTCCCAATAGTGCAGTGTAGGATATGTGCTGGCAAGTTGAAAATCTTGTTTGTGCTTAGTGGTGAAGTTGGACAACAGCAACATTTTTATTTTGGAGAATGTTATTTCAAACTTCTGAAACACAAGAATAATGTCCAGAAGATTAAAGGGACTCATGCATGATAAATTTGATTTGGGGATACATACTTAATGATTCAAATAAAAATGTCATTCAATAGTTATGAGTTTAGAGCTAAATCCCATGTCCAGAAGAAGTCACATTGTGTATCTTTGAAAATATTTATTCAGTCAATTCCTTATGTTCTTCTGGTTAATTGAAGGATGTAGGAACTTAATAATAATAAAACAAAAATCTGTATATACAAGCACATAAATAACTAATGTTACCTAATCTATGTTTATCAGAGGCTTAGCATATAGTAACAGGATTCTGATAGCTTGAATATCTGGGTAAGAAAAAAAAGGAGAATGTTCCTGACTTGTTATGTATAGCTTGGCTCTAATGTTTGCAACTATTTTTATCAGGTGAGGATTTATTTGCTCTTATTACTCTGTTATCATATGCCATAAATCCTGCAGACCAAACTATATGATTATACATGTTGCTTATGCTGTGTATTTGAAAAAATAAAAAAAAAGGAAGAAAGTTTTAGAAATATTTTAGTTCATTTCTTTTTTTATTATTACTATTTTTCATGCCCTGCTACTTTGAATCAGGTTGGTTTCTTTACCATGCCCTCCAGATTGCAAGATACGCAAGGAGAAGAAAATGGTAGCTAATAAATTTTTGAAACCTCTAAAAATTACCTTCTGTAAAATAGGTTTTCTATATATTATAATGTCACTCTTTTATGGCCTGATGTTGCCTGACCTTCCCTTATGAGAAGCTGAGGCCTCTCTTCAGTGGTGTGAAGCTCACATTTATAGCCTGCGTGGTTGTAAGATATTGGCACTTAAACATGTTATTATGGCTAAGAGAGACTTGCCTGTTCTGAGGCTCAGTATTATTTGAATGTATAGGAAGGAAAATAGAGGAAACATGATTTTGGTACTTGTGTCTGACAATACATACTCTAAAAATAGATTTAAAACTAAATATAAAATCCTGACGCTAAAAGCCCCAAGGTATCATTGACTACCAAGATTTTATTCCATCATGTGGATACTTTACCATGAGTGGTAATGCAGCACTTGCTAGAGTAGAAGTTGCTTTCAAACAATCTTAAAGAATTTATTTCAGTATCTATAATGACTTAACAAAGATTTTAATGAAATAGAGTGAGAGAAGTAGCAGACCTTAACTAGGTAATTTTGCAAAGTGGTGTATACTTAAGGTTGTTAACAAATTAGGTTTACTTTAAGAAAAAAGTCACCACTTTTCCAAAATCCACAAAGCTGTAGTATCAATGTTCTTCAGAAAAATTTCCAGTTCACCGTGTTTTTCTTCTAAGCCTAAAATGATTTAATTTTGATATTTGAAAGATGTATTTCTTCAAAATATTTCAGTGACATAACTGGAAATCTTCAATTTTGAATGAATATGGTTTTTTAAAAGAATTTACCACCCTTGGTTATTAACCTTCGGAGTTAACAAACTCAGGACAGCAAACACCTGCTACTGCTTCCAGTTTAGTCCTTTACCAGTCTCCAACTTTACACTGTTAAAAGAAGAATTTAATGCTTCAGCACAAAAAATATGCACATATTTTGTTTCATTTTAAGAAAAAAAAAAGGAATCCCCTAGCTTTATGGGAATTCTGCTTGCAGTTTGAAAACCTGATTTTTATGTTCATCATTCAGAGAAGACGATAAATAAATATAATGTGGGCAAGATTGAAAAAAGGATTAGAGACTAACCATTTCTTTTGTTTGGTATTTTATTTGCAACCATAAAATTTGTACTGTACTGTCAAACCATACTTTGATGCAAGTTCATGTTTACCACATCTGTGTGGGAAAGAGCTGATACTATGAACACTCTCTGCACACTGAATTCTTAGACCACAGGTTTCTAAACTCATTCGATTGAATCTTTTCAGGTACTTACTTTAGCTTGAAATTATTTTTCTACTTTGTAAAATCATGTGTTTTAAAGTGCTGCTGGAGCTGCACAGGAGTTTTATCTGAGTAAATCATGAAAGATCACAATATTGAGTCTCAGAGGTTTTAGATATATTAACATTCTCATAGAATGCTAAAAGATCTTGTTTTACCAGCAAGAATTTGATGTAACTTGACCTTATAATGGGAAAATAAGATTTTTTTATTCAGGACATCTAAATACAGTATCAGGGCAGATATGGGAATAAAACCCCATCATAATGTTTTAAATGCCTCTTACAGTAACTGCATTTGCAGTACTAGAAAAGAAGTTGTATTTAAGTATTTCTTTTAGGAAATCCAAATTAAGTACTTCTATTTCTGTCTCCTCGTCATATCTTTCACAGCTACGTTGTATTAGGCTGTTCCTTTAGAAATATTGCAGAGGAATGAACATTTTGTGAAAGAATTCCTGTGTGCTTCAGTGCAGTTAATTTAAGGAAAGATTAATAGAAATTTCAACTGAACACAAAGGCAGCCTAGAAACCTTGAGACAGTTGCTTAAAAATTGCTTTTTCATGATTGCTGAAGACTGCATTGCTATTTCTTGAAAAAAAACCAAACCCAGTATGTTGCTCTAGTATGATAAATCCTCTTGTACAGTCTAAGTATTTTAATATTGCCTAGATATTTTTCAGTCTAAATCTTGGGTTGTTATTCACATTCAGATTTTGATGAACGCCAAAAAGGAATCTTAATAAACAGTAACGGATTAGATGAATAGATCCTAAACACAGGAGGTGGGGAAACTGCAAAGCAGTAGTGGTTCTCAGACTACAGGCTACCTAAAGAACAATCTTCATGTACAAAAAAAGAAGAAATAAATGACTGATATACCAGAAGGCTAAAGCTATGTCAGACACTAAAATAAAAATTATGAGATGGTATTGCTAAAAATTTGAAAGCTTACTTTCAAATTTCATCTACCTCTAAAACACTCCAAAGTTTTGGGAAGCAAAAGGCTTTTATACACTGTTTAATTTGTTTCTTTTCCTTTTTCTTCCTCTTCTGTGACAAGGGCAAGAGCAGCTGACTCTCAGGGTCATGGCAAATTGATTTTGTGTTGTACACTTAAAAGGAGATTTCTAAAGTTTTGCTTTACTATTAGTTGTTCTCAAACATTTCCATTTTTATTATTGATTCTAATTTTTTTCCTTTGCTGTGAAATGCTGTAGGAACAAAAGACATTATTTTCATGGAGCAAAAATATACTGCTGCATGGAATACCTGTGAGCATTTCGGTGTTGTACATCAAATTCAAACCAAACTAGACTAAAAACTCCAATGCATTAGAAAATTGCTACAATGACTATTGAGTGTGTATTTTCGTCAACTGTAACAGATTTTGTGCTTCAAAGGGCATGACCCTCGATATAGGAGGTGGAGGCTAGAGGACAGACAGCTAATCGTGGGATTAATGTAGATTTTATTTATAATCCCTCCTGTGTTTATATGCTTTTATCCACTGTTAGTGTGGAAACAAGACAAATCCCCTTTTAATTCTTGTTATTAATGAAGATTTGTCCAAAAGCTTTATTGTGTCTTCAGTGAAAGCCTCATGCTTGGGAAATGCATAAGCTTACCATTGCAGCTGGAGGACTTAGAGGTATTATTCCTCAGGGACTTGCAGTACCATCTCAAGTTCAAGAGGGGTGTTGCGGGAGCACATCTGCTGGTGCATCACATCGTGTTGCATTCTGTTCTGACACAGAACCATTGCTGAGGGTGTGGATGTAGAGGGCAGTGCTTGCCACCAGCTCCATCCTGCCACTCCCTTCTGGATCCTTACCATCGTTACAGAGCTAGGCTGAGCAGCACCAGCTTGCTCTGGAGAGTGTAAATATCCTGAATATGTCATATGTAGGCTCAGGGCTATTTATACAGGATACTGAGCATTAGTCTCACTGGTTTTTGGCTCATTTAGGGTTTTTGCTCATAGTTAACATGATAATGCCTGAACTGAGAAGAGAGGAATGCTGTGAATGGCTGTCGTGAATTGCATGAGGAAATGGATGGATAGTGGCTGCAATAATTTCATTAAAATTAACCATTCCAATTTTGTACCTTCTTGGCCAGAGCTGATTTGCTGAATTATCCTTTTTCAAATACTGAAAAAAATACCCTCCCAGGCTCATTTGAATGTTGAGCAAAGTCCCTTGCCATAATTTATGGTTGGAAGTATTTTGTCCAAGGAATCACAAGATTTGATTCAAGATTTTGTTCAAGATTCACACGATCTTTACTTTTGGAATTTCTTAGAAGGTACTTTTGAGCATATTTTGGTTACATTTGGGGCATACTTTTTTTCTTTCTTGAGTATACAGCTGCTGTATACTGAACTTTGTGAGACTGTTTTGTCAAGGGGAAGGTTTGGTATGAGCTATCCAAATTTTAGTGCTCTATAAGAGACATAACTAACACACACTGAATGGCTTTTGTTCTTTTTTTTTCTTTATTGACAACCTCAGTACAGGATTTTTTGTCAGAAATGTCTGTCTCTGAGTTCTAACCAATCCATTTGAAGGGTAAGTTATAATCAAATGTTTTACTATCTTTGTGTCTGTTGATGTTCTATCAGATAATATGCTGTTGGGAGCTTGTGCCTGACCAAAGTACAACAATAATAAATAGACTATCTATGCTTTCCTGTGGTTTGAGCCAGCATCGTGGAGTGTGCAGGCTGAGCTACAAAAGGAATGTGGGAAGGAAAAAGCACCCAAATACTCACAACATTATAACAAGAATGACTCAAATTATGAGGGAGACAAATCTTACGAAGGTTTTCTTGATGAAATTACTTTCTTCACTGAATGAAAATTAGAGAATCCCTAGATCCAAGCCCCTTTAATACCCCAAAAAGAGTCTTGCCACCACAGGAAGTCAATTATCTCCATGGTAACCAAAACAAACAGTGAATATTGCTTTAGCATCCACAAAGAATAAAAATTGCATCTAAAATTCATTTATGTCTTGGGATTAGACACTTGAGATGAGAGAACTGGTCCAAAAAGTACCCCAGAGGAAAGAGTAAAAAGAAAAAGAAAATCACTCCCTTTGAAGAGTACAGGGAGCTGTGCTTGGAGTGCATAAGTTTGCTTTCCTGCTTTTTAAAATTATATTGTCAATATGTCCATATTTGCATGGATACTCCCTTAACTTCCCTCTATAGATCTTATTTTTGGCAAAGGTTTGGCAATAGTTGCCTGAAAAGACAATTACCTTGTAATCTCCTTTGCTGTGCAGAAGAATCTCTTCTTCATTGCATTAATTAATTTGGGATGAATTAATTTATTCTTATTCTGTGTCTAAAAAAATTGCATAGAATTTGTGTTATAAATATTTCATTGAATAATGAAAAATAGAATTAAAACTTGGAACTATAGAAAATTTCCTTCACATTTGTAAAGTGTAAAGACAAGCTCTATATAATAACTAGTAAGATGAATCAAAATAGGAAAAAGGCCAGAAAAATCATGTGATTTCTGTGTAACAGTGCAGCTAATCTAGATATTTGTGCATTTGCAGCCAGCACCAATACCATATTTCTCTTTATAATCCTCCTTTTCTACTGCTGCAGGACAAACTGTTTCAGCTTTAAAAACAATTTTATCAATATATCTGAGATATTGTCTGTATAAATGGGCTACAGAGCCTAGAGAATAGCATCCTTATCAGAAGTGCCTTCAGTCACTGACATTCAGGAAGACCTAGCTGAGATCATTCATCACATATATCCTGTTTCTGTCATTAGTCACTAAGCACCACTGTTAGCCACAGCTAGAGAGTACGAGTGAGCCTCTGGTCTGCTAGGGCACGTCTCATGTTCTTACAGTAAGCATAAATAATGCCCAGAGTTTCAAAATGCTTCAAATCTGGCCTGTCCTACTACAAAACCTCAATAAGTGAACTTTCAGAAAGCTTTTTCTCTGGTCGACCTGCTGTGTATTGCATGCCTTGAAAGTCTGGCCCTTTGCCTGAATTTTTGTGTCATTTTTCTTATTTGTGTATTTTGAAAAGTATCATTTAGTTTTTTCTTAAAAGTGTGTTTTTCCCAACACCCTACTCCTCCTCTCCCTCCTCTCTCCCCTTTAAAAATGTATTGTGACATTTGTATCTGCAAAAAACCACCACAAAAATCTTTGGACCATTGGCAACGCATAGCAAAAAGGACCTGGAGAATACAGACGGGAGAGAATTGCTGTTATTTAAGCTAAATAAGTCATGCCACATCCTTCAGGTTTTGCTGTGAATGATCATCTTTCTATAGTATAATGCAAGGAAAAAAGCTAGTAAAGAATTTTGATGAATATGCTTTCCACAGCCAATGACATTTTCGCCAGTTTAACAAAACAAGAATGTGGAAGAGAATTTCCTGCCATTTGAATATTATTGCCAATTATTAAATGATGAAAAGACATTACAGCCAGCTCTAAAATGTCCCCAAAGGGAAGAGTCTGTGCTTGGTCCATTTTTTCCTTTTGTTAACTTATTAAAAATTGGAAAGAAAACTGCCGTATTAGAAATATTTTGAAATTACAGTCTGTGGGCTGAAGTTGATTGCAGTCACTAAAAATAACTCAGAACACCTTTTCCTCTTAGCTGTGGAGATTCATCTTCTGGCCTGGCTGGCCATTTAATAAGTGCAGCCAGACATGACAAATCTGAGCCTTGGCTCCTGTTTTCATTCATTAAATTTCATTAAAGAAAATGCAGACATTTGAAATAAAGTCCTGCTGTCACTTTAGCAATTTCTTTCATTCTGTGTGACTGCAAAACGTATCAATGTGATCATACTTTTCCCAAGTAATTTGAAGTTTGGACATGTGGGCTGTATTTGTCAGAACACTCACAGGGACTGACAAAGCAAAGCAGGATGGTGGCAACTGTTTTGGGACCAAAATCATGTGACACACCAGTTGTGAATAGTCCCTAATACATTCTAGTTCCCAGATTCTGCCCAGGAGAAAAAAAGTGGGAATTTCAAAAAGTGGGAATTAGCATTGCCTAAAATCCTGCCGGGCAAAATCTGAGTAAACACCAATGGTCTTGCCTGAAAGGGATTCTGTGCTTTACTTACCTTATTAGCACATATCAATTCCCAGAGCAGACACCTATCCCTGTGTGAAAATTCCTGTATTTTCCTACTCTAATTAAAGAAGGAGTAAAAATGACCAGCCAGGATCACTTGCCTATATTTTAGAGGGCAGAATCCAGAGATGCTAAATACAATTCCTACAGATATTTACTCAAAATATTTCTTCAATTTCTTCAATTTCTCTTCAAAATATTTTCTTCAGATGTTATTTTATACTTATCACAAAATATCTACACAGGACCTCAAAAAGGAGAAGAAAAATCTTTTAGACAAACTGGTGTGAAAACCTCTTGCAATATACTCTGTCTTGAGTCAGCCATGAAACTTAGAATAGAATCAAATAATAAGAGAGAAAAGCGAAGGACAACTCTTATAATAATTTTATTTATTGAATAAGAACAGCATTTAAAAAGCACATCTAGAATATGGATCATGTTAGTAACTGTACAGTAAATATTATTCAAGTGCTTTAAAGAGATGTACACTTAAGCAATCAGACCTTGAACAATGTTCTGTTCTAGAACCTTAAGTATTTTAAAAGTTGTTGGTAAAAAGTCTGCTCAAATAATCTCCTATATGGTAAATGTAATTTGAACTTTTTGTAACACTGCAGGACTTGTTCAATGTTATCTAATAAGCTTTGGAAAATTCTTAAATATAAAATGCAAACTAGTAAAAGGGAAATACAAGACTGTAAATAGGAAAAAAACGAGAGAAATTTAGAACATGAACATATGTCTTTACACTACGACAGCTTTAAAATCTAGATGATATGACAAGACATAGTAAACAAACCAGAAAATTAGGAAACTTGGACAGAATTAATGTATTTCAAAAAAGATAAATGAATGAGTAGAATAAATTACCAGTAAAGGCAATTGAAATAAAGATTATAAATAAAATATGAAATATAAAGTATAAATGAGATTGGAAGACTTAGATTTATTTCCTAAGAAAGAGGAAAGTGAATGATCACACAAGGAAAAGAGGGAAAAGTGGGAAGGTGAGACTAATATGTCAGAAATGAAAGGTTGCAATTGCATTCAATAATTTATTTTTCATACTTCATTGAAGTAATTATTAAAGATAATTTATAACATGTAATTAAGAAACAGTAGTCAAGATGGTTTTTTTTTCCCTCGCAATTTGAAAAGATCCCTTGACAAATTGGAAAATTGTCAAAGAGAGCAGCAGCACAAATAAAGACCATTATGTATAAGCTAGGCATGTGGTACTTTACCCGGAGAAGTTTCAATGTAAATATTTAAAGAGAACAGATGAATGTGAGGACTCCCAACATAAAATAAAAGAGGAATAATAAATACCCTGCAAGTTTGAAAGGTCAAAAGTCTCTCAGACACAGATTAAATTTTCATGGTGTTTTTGCTAGAAATATAACTGTGTTCCCTTAACAGAACCATGACCTCAATTAATTTGTGTTCTAATAGAGGAAAAGCAACACAGAACAGGCTTTTTATTGCTGCAAAATAAAAATAAGTATGCTAAATATCTTCCATACACAACAGACAATTTATAAAACTTTATGAATATGGAGTTTTTCCTCAATTCCTTTTGCACATTCAGTGCCATAATCTTTCAGATTAAAAAGATTTGCTGTGAAGCATCTGCAAATGTCCAGTAGAAAATCACCCCAATTTAAAAGAAAAAAAAAATTATTTTGTAGTTAAAGAGGGCAATAGCACCATGCAAGGATATGCAGCATCATTTCGAAAAATAGAAAACAGGGATATAACACTGGAATAACCTGACTTTAGTGGGATGGTGCCTGTGTATAAAGATACTTTTGTTCCTAATCCTAGAAGTGTTAGTGCCTTGGGCGATATGTGGCAGAAGACAAAGAATTTTACTGTTGCAGTCAGTGCCACGATACTAAGACATCAAGAACACTAACCTCAGCCAAATCTTTTAAAGTTGATGTTTTTTAGCTCAGTGTTTTGGCTTTCTCAAGGGCATATCCCTTTTAATGTTAATTTATTTGCAGTCTTTCATCTCCATAGGAAGAATCAATGCCATTTAATACTCAAACCTCCTGGAGGGGAAACAGCAGAAGCTGGGTTAGGTAAAGTCCAGAAAGAACTTTCAATCAGCATAGCATGAAAATATACAAAGACCCTGAATTAATTTCTGCCTCCTCACAACTGGTAGCCTACAGCCTGAGGATTACTTTTCTCTGGCAACATTTTCCTCAAAAGAAATGTGTAACCGTCCAGTGACTTCCCTGCTCCTGCACAGTCCTGTGTTTACCTGCCATTTCCCTCTGACAGAGAGGAGTAATAGGGTAGCTCTCTTGTAAATGTGAGTGACCCAGTAGAGATCACTGGGCTAAATTACCAAGGCAGGGGCACAACTGAGATTTCTTTACTGCAGCTGTACCATATGCCCTGTGGTTTGAATGGAAGCCTATCACATACAGCAGGGACTACAGCAGGAAAAGGTGAAACTAGAGTTGGCAGGTGACGTTCCAGAACTGGAAGAGATTTGGTCTAGAAGCATTGAGTTACTCATGTTTTGCCACAGGTGTTCATTATCACATATGTATAATGATTCTAATAATCGGAAACAAGTTAAATGGAAATATTTCCAAATGTTAGATTCAACTTAGTGAGGCTATTTTGTCAAGACTGTCTTTACAGACAGTGGAGGGGAGCAGTTTAATAAGGCTAACTACAAACATCTAAAATTAGGTTTTTATTCTGAATCGACTACAGAAGAAATCACTCTTTTAAATGACTGTAAATAAAACCCACACAGACCACTTTTGATAATGCAAAAGATAGACTTTGTGAATACTTTACACAATCTCCTTCTTAAGTCTTATAATTTGGATATCTTGGCCATAGCTTTGGGTTTTATTTACATTGTTATGGTGCATTATTTATTGAAGGAGAGCACTCATTGTGCTGTTGAATTCCTTGGAAATAATTTTCTATTTTAAACACGACCTGTAAAGGCTTTTAAGTGTAGCAGGGTTTGGTAGGAGACCTACAGGGCTTCTGTGAGAAGTTGCTAGAAGCTTTCTCCTACATCCCACAAAGCCAGTGCCAGCCAGCTCTAGGACAGACCCACTACTGGCCAAGGCCAAGCCTGTCACCCATGGTGGTAGCACTCCTGGGATAACAGACTATGGGCAGGAAAAACTGCCGAAATACAGCCAGAGAATATGTGAGAGGAGCAGCCCAGCAGACAGCCAAGCCAGTGAAGAAGGAGCGGCGGGAGGTGCTCCAGGGGCTGGAGCTGAGATTCCCCTGCAGCTGGTGGTGCACACCATGGCAAATCAGGGTGTGCCCCTGCAGCCCATGGAGTTCAATGGGAGCAGAGATCTTCCTGCAGCCCATGGAGTTCAATGGGAGCAGAGATCTTCCTGCAGCTCGTGGAGTTCAATGGGAGCAGAGATCTTCCTGCAGCTCGTGGAGTTCAATGGGAGCAGAGATCTTCCTGCAGCTCATGGAGTTCAGTGGGAGCAGAGATCTTCCTGCAGCCCATGGAGTTCAATGGGAGCAGAGATCTTCCCGCAGCTCGTGGAGGACCCCACACTGAAGGAAGCTGCTACTCCATGGGAAGCGTGTGCTGGAGCAGGTTCCTGGCAGGACCTGTGGGCTCATGGAGCACATTTGCTGGCAGGACTTGTGACTACATGGGTGTCCCATGGGAGCAGCCTGTTCCTGAAGGGCTGTGCCCTGGAAGGGACCAATGACAGGGCAGTTTGTGAAGATCTGCAGCCCATGGGAAGGACTTAGGTTGGAGAAGTTAATGGAGGACTGTCTCCTGTGGGAGGGACCCCACCTTAGAGCAGTGAAGGGTGTGTGGAGTCCTCCCTCCGAGGAGGAATAAGCAGCAGAGAAACTGTGATGAACTATCTTAGAATGAACGGCTGAAAAGTGTCAGTGACTCTATTAAAGGGTTTTGAATTGTCTGTAATAGTTAACTTCTCTGTAATATAGTTAACTTTATAGTTATATAGAGTTAATAACTCTATAGTTGTTTTCTATTACAAAAAAGCCCGAACCCAAACAACATCAACAACAATAACAAAAGTGAAGAAAAAAATGCCATTGCAGGATGAGGAAATTCTGATTATTGTAGAGTTATGACTTAGGATCATATCCCATTCTATTTCCATATACTGTCAATAAAAGGAAATCTAGCTGATTAGCTCATATGTAAATGTTTATATCTTACCGCTTGAAGCAAACCCAAAAGTCCACCTGAGTGTGGTGTAAGGAAGGCCTGTTTGCAGATCCCTGACTCTGCTTACAGGCTCATAGAGTGTTTATAACTTTAGTCTTACTGCTCTTGAGACAAGATCTTTGTTTCATTCCAGGCTGGGAAACCCACCAAGATCTGGGTATTTTTGATGAATGTATTTACATTTGTTGAAAGGTGTGTTGTAGAAGAGTCTCTACTTTCTATGCTAATAGCACTCTTGTCATGCTCACTAATCCTTTGTTTCATTGTGCCAGAAGTCTTTCCTATGCAAATCGAGTCACAGGGGTACTTTAACGTGTAAATCGCAGTCTGCCTCACATGTGAGGAATTGATGGATTTTAAATTCCTTGTCTGTGGGGAAGTAATGAGTGGTACTTATTTAACTTAGACTACTACATTAGGTGCACTCCAGTACTTGGTAGCACTCTGTACCAAGTCTAATATAGTGCTCATGGCTTTGAGAATACAAAAGAGAAGGACCAAAAATCAATGATAAATGTATTTTCCTGTTTTCATCAACAGTAATTCTGATAAAACAATTAGTGGTCTAGGATTTTTGCTGAGAGTATGGTACTGTTCTTTCATTGTAGAGTGAATGCTTACTCCTAGGGGAAAATGTAACTGAATATTTATTTGTAAATGAATCTAAAACATTTCACATTAAAAAGTGAAAACCAGAAAATTTGTCAAGTCAGAATGGAGCTGATGAACGAAATGACAATATTCGTACACACAAAATCAGAGCAGAAAAAGTTAGAAAAGATAAATTTGTGAAATTTAAACATGTAGAAATTATCAATTCTGAATAATATGTCATCTGGTGTATGAAAGGAATGAGAAAAAATATGGTTTTTTGGTGAAAATTTAAGCAAACGTCAGGAGAAGGTGGGAGTTTGTGAGGGAAAAAACACCTGATACTAAAATTGGAATCAAATGATAAAATGCTGAGGACTGTACTTATCAGAGAAAGGTCACAGATTCTATGATGTATGTGATCTTATCAATATGAATGCATTATCTTGAAAAAGATAGATATTTTCTGTATCATAAAAACAGAAGGTTGTTTCAATTTGATTTAAGTCAAAACCTGAAATTTAACATAAATATTTAACCAATGATAAAGTGTTTATCTGCTTTGTTCTAGCCATTTTCTCTGCCTGCAGTGTGATCTACTCTTTTTAATAGTTAATAATTCATTTCTACCTCAATTTGTACATCATTCTGCATTCCATATCTGTTTACACTAAAGAATCACACATGTGAATGGGGTTAGTTTTAGAAAGATGAGCAGTCTAGATGATTTTGGTTGGTAAAGAACATGAGGCCTACTGGGTTTATCATTATAGAGAATATAAATATCTAGGTACATTTTATGGTGCAAATTTGTAAGTTAACTTTTTTCAGCACTTAAAATGGAAAGATTTCCTTTTAAAAAATGCACACCAAAATCAACAATGTAACTTTTCTGAAGTTTTTGTTTTATCTGAAGACAAAAGTGTGGTTCAGTGCTGTTTAGGAGATCAGAAAGCCATTTACAAGTGTAAAGAATCTGACATGCTGTGCTTGGAAGTCTGGAAGAATTTGAAGTATTTAACAGGTTCTGAGAGGCATTATGCTCAAATAATATGAGAAAGAAATTAAGTCAATGTAAAATTAAAAGCCAAATAATTTTTGGAATTATATGTATATATTTTTTCTCACAATTCTTGTATGTGTGATGTGTGATTAGGAAATAACTTCGAAAAATGACTGTAAGGGTACAAATAAATTCATAGTTGCCAAGCTTTGGCTGCTCCTGGCATGACATTTTCCCCTGTCTTTAACATACAAGTTCATACAAAGCTGTGATTTAGTAATAAAATGCATAGCATCTTCAAATAAACAGTTTAAGGACAAGCGTGGCATGCACTGGAAATTTAAGCTTTGGTGGTGATGCAGTAGTTAAAAATGTTAAAGATCATACCTTAGTACATTACTGTAGATAGTAATCTTGAATTTGTTTTTCTCTTTATTGTGCCATCGAACTCTTGTGATTTTTGGAAATTTCTTAAATTAGCATTTTTGCAGTACTTCTCTGATGCTGACTGATTCTGTTTTGTTAGATTCTTCTTAAATGCGCAGGAAGATGATATTTTGTGCACTTTTCCCTAACATTTATGGCAAAGTTATAAAGTAAGTAATTTACTGTTTTACCACAATTATTAAGTGGTTTTCCCTTTTGCTGTAAAACAAAACTGCAAAGAATTTGATAATACCTGTGAGAAAGGTACTTTTTGCCTTCCACTAGAATTTTTCAGAGTTTGACTTTATTAGGATACCTGTTCCATGTTAAATCCATTATGTTTTTTTAAAGTCATTTGAAAAAGTGCCTGTGTACATTTTCAATTTCTTACAGAAATATTCACATTCCTATGTATCCAAAATGAGAGTCAAAAATACAGTGGTGAATTATCATTCTGTTCTTTTCTAGGCAAATGCTAACTGCTTGCATAGGAACTTAAAAAAATACTGTGGCTTTAGAAATCATTTAAAGGGTCTCCTGTAGGCTATTTGTGGTATATGAAAAGGTGGTGACAGTACCGAGAAGTGACCTTTATTTATGATCTTTAAATGCTCTTGATATTTTCAAAATAAGTTTCACAGTTCCAGTGATCTGGTGGAAGGGTTTTGCTTTCTTGTTGTTTTGTTGGGGTTTTTTTTGTCTTTTTTTGTTTATTTTGCTTTGCTAGTGTTTGAAGGTGTAGACAATATAAGGTCAATAAGGGACTTGTTCTGACTCTGTACCCCTTCATTTCTGATGATATGAACAGTATTGAGACTTCTGCCCTTTATAGATATATAGATAGAGTTGGGTTTTCAAAAACATAGTATAGCGTGCATAAGATTTTTGAGGCTGTGTTTTTCATGTTTACATCTTTAAAAAGAATATGCTGTATACTCTCCAAAAGACACAAAGAGGGCAAAGAAAGTGCCATCCAAATAAATGCATGCCAAAGTATATTTATGAGAGCCTTCAAAAACATGTTCTAGTTTTTTTTATCTCTTCTTTATATTAATTCTCTTTGTGTCTGCTTATAGACACATATGAGTTGTTAAGGAAAAGGAGTGTGTAAGAAGAGAAGTTTGCTTATGTTGTCACAGATTGGTGTATAGTCATCAATCCATAAAGCTTTGTCTAATTTTGATTTTATTTTTTTGGGTTTCTAAAAATCATTGTACAGTGAGAATTTATATATTTGTACATATTTACTTATCTGTGTATATTTTTGTAAGGGGATTATTTTGCCTGGGCCAGCTGGAGGACACCTGCTTGTTGACATGAAAACATCTCTGCACCTCTTTGCTGCCAGCATGGGGTGAGAGTGTATTTCTGTGAAAATAAGCTCCTTACTATATTTATGTTTATCAAGTCTCAAATTATTCAATAATAGTGTCACCTTATGTAGCTTAGAACAACTCTACTATTTTGAGTGAACAAAGTGCTATTGCATTAATAAAAACAGCAAAAGTGCTGTTCATTCTATTTTAACAAATGAGGAATTTAAAATCCATCAGATTGTCATGTGTGAGACAATAACGTGATTTACATATTAAAATGCTCCTGTGGGTGGATTATCATAGAAAAGATCATTACATAGTAGGGCTGTTTTTCTCCATCAAAATCTCTTTTAAAATGTCTCTTAGAGAAACAAGTGAAGTGAAAACTGTCTTGATTATATATCTCATTTCATTTCTCTTGTCTTTAAAAATCAGAGAAGTTGAAAGCACAATGAAATGGAAAAAAAAACACCAACCTTAAGAAATAGGAGTAAAAATCCTTGACAGATTGAAAACAGTTATGGAAAGAGGAGGGAAAAGGTGGAGCAGAGGAAGAGAGGAATGTATTCTGAGTTTATCAATACATGACTTGAGTTTGCACAAGCAGAATAGGCCTAAAGAAAATTATGTCAAAACCCAAACTGGAATGATCGTTCCAAGATCAGCCACTGTCATGTGTACAAGGCCAACAAACAAGAACCTATTTATTCTACAAAAAAATTAATTCTATGAGGACATTTTTCTTCTCTGTTTATGTATTAACAGTACAAGAAAAATAAAATTGTGTGGGTAGACAAAAGAGGACTAAAGTGTGTAGACTGTAGTCTACATATAGAACTAGACTGTACCCTACATATAGACTATATAGCATGTATAAGACTTTGATTGAAAGAAGTTTTTGGTGTAGTAATCATGCATCTTGGATTTTGTACTCTCATATTTCCAGAATGATTGCTTTTGCCTGACAGATAAAGGCAAACACTAACAGTTCTTGGAGTTAGAATTTCCATCTGTAAAACATATACACATATATGTATGTCTGCATGCAGATTTAGTCCTTGGACTTTCATAGAACTGGTGTTACAAAAGCATCTAGACAAGTGTCCATACATGTCTTTTAGACAAAAGAAGAGAATACTTTGAAAATTAGGCTATGCAGATCTAAATTTCCTCACAGACTTATTACATGGCAAAACTGCACATACTGGTGAATTTTGATTGTCAGTATGGCTGCAATGATTTGTTTGGTGTGGGGGTTTTTGTGGTTTTGTTTGTTTGTTTGTTTGTTTGTTTGTTTAATTTCACGGACCAGATTGTAGTGTCCTTTCTGTGATTTACATCCACTTCCTCTGATGAAGCAATGCAATGATGCTTTGGAGAATGAAGCTTGAATAATTTCCTAAACTCTAGCCTGTGGACTTGCAGAAAAGTCTCGCTTTTTCTATATAGATTGCTGCTGATTACATAATCCAGCCCTTTTGTCTTTCTTTTCTCCCTATAAATCATACTAAAAGGGAAAAAAAAGCTCATCATATTTGAGATATCAATTTCCTAACATGATGGTCAGATGAAAATGATGGCTACTGTGTCTAATCATTAGTTAGTCATTAGTGGCCAATATGAGCAGAGGGTGGACCATAAAATAGATTCAATGTTTAAAAACCTTCTTAAAAGAAGTTTCTGGGAAGCTTATCTTTTAAAAATTAAACTGAAGCTGACAAAATGTCTCTGCGCTGGCTGCCACAAATTCCTAAAGCCTCTAGCTGCTGATATAGAGATTTTTTTGAGATTGTATATTCTTGAGGCAAGTTTAATAAAAACATTCTGGTTTTGTATAATCAATCTTTTTGTCTGTGTATTTGCTCTGATCCAAAACCTATTAAAGTCAATTAGAGTGACTGTGTAAATGAAATGATGCAATGATAATGTAGGAGTCATTGTGCTGTGACTTGCATTAAGCTCTAAGCCAGCTTCTTGTAACTCAGCTATTTCCATAAACCTCAGCAGATTTGGACTGACCGAATGATCATTCAGTTAATGAAAATGTCATACTCTATCTGTTGATAAACCTCTCTGTGAAACAGTTTCTAATGGTACAGAGGATTTTCCATGTCTTTGCCTCTGAAATTCCTTTTGTTTGTTGATTGTTAGTGGTCTATATCAAGTAGCACTGATATTCTTTGACTTACTATCAAATCAAAATCATACTTAATATTAAAAACTGTGATATCATGTTGATGACATAAGAAATTAATAAATGTTCATTATACTGCTTTGGCTTAGTACATATAAACTCTGTCTAATACATGCTTAGGAAAAAATTGGGCTTTTTTGACTTCCAATTTAAAGAAAAAAAATTCTTAATTTGAATTTTTTGTTCCTATGTTTTTGTTTGGTTGTTGTTTTTTTTTTCTTTGAAATCTTGACATTTCCTATTAGGAAAAAGCATGATATATACATGGATGAAGAAAGAAAAAATAGCAGAAGACGAAAGTGGATTATGGAGATGTATGTCAATTAAATTGCTAAAAGACTGCAAAGATGTGTGACAAGATCGTTGCTACCAACACAGGGTCTCCGGGCTTTTAAAAATATTTGGGTTTTGTTTATTTGTTTTTATTTTTTCCAGTGTGATACAGTCAAATGTTTTTCTGTTTGTTCAGCATTGATTTTAGCAGGAAATTAAAATGTTAAGAGGGTAGAAGAGTAAATGGCAAAACTGGAACACAGAAGATTGATAGACCGATAGAAAAAAGATAGGGAGTACTATAAAGAAGGTTGTTTCCATTTGTTTTTAGGGAACATACTGAAATAAATTTTGTTATTTGGTTTCTCCTCTTAGCTTATTCTACAGCTATTTAGTGACCAAGATAGGAGCAAAAACCAAAAAACAGAAAACAGCATTGTTATTTTGAGGCACTAATGAGGACTGAAGTCCTCATTACCTAAAAGGTAAGAATGAGAAATAAGATGCTAAATTAATTAAGAAATGCTTTTTTTTTAAAAATAAACACACAGCTTTCCTCTCAGAAATATCCATCAGATTAACAATGCAATAGTGTAAGAGTTATGTACATGCATATACCCATCCCACTGTAACGGCACTGTGGTCTTGGTGCTCCCTCAGTCCTGTAAATTTACTTGGACATGTATCCATGTAGTTAACAGTCCTAATCCAATCACCATCCTTTTTATTTGTTTTATCTTATTTTTTTGGGTTTTCTTTCCATAACAGTTTTACTCTGTGTAATTTTCTAAGATGGGTGGTTTTTGTTTGGTTGTGATTTTTTTTAAAGCAAAAGGATTTTAATTGACTCCATGAAAGTAAAGTTAACCACAAGCTTCATATACTCATAAATTGAAAATAATTTTATTTTCAAATCCTTCTGTGATCTTCAGCCTCACTACAGTTCACTTCAACCTTCTCAGGACTTCTAACTCAACGTTCTTCAGACACAAAGATCAAAAGTCTTGCAAGCAGCTGTTACTCATGTCACATACTTCAGATAAGAGAAAATTAAATATTTGGTCTGAGCTAGATGCTACTCAGTGAAGCCAACACACTTGATCTTCAAAGTGTCTTCTCCCATTCCAAAAGGTTTAGGCCAGTTGTTCTGAATATCATTTTAAATGAGGAGTTTAATCTCTCTAATAAGGATTATTTCTCTTTAACTCTGAAATCAAACTTCAGTTAGATGTGTGTTTCTTAGGTAGTTACATCTAAGTGCAAAATGCCATTGCTCAGGAAGGATTTGACTCTGAGCATGTATCTATCATAAGGCATGAACACTGCCCTGAATAAGATTCCTCATGATTTCCCAGTCAGAAGCTTTTCTCTCACTGTTACAGTTGCCACAGGAAAAAATTCCCTCAGATTTATCAACCAAAGGCAGAATGCTAAGAAGCACCTTGCAGCACCTTAGAGTTCTATTTCTTGTCAATGGAAAGTGCAAGCTTTGGTCTCTTTAGAATATTTTTATAAATTACATTTAAGAGATTCTAAGGTATCATTGAAAGTACTGCAAAAAAAATTAGAACAGGATAGTAAGCTGTATATTTCTTTCAGTAATAATCCTGTTATCCCACTGGGTAAGATAGAGTGCTGCTAGCCGAACTTCTGCCTTTATTATGACAGACCAATTTCTGCTTGTCTGGTACTGCTAATACTAAGGGGGTCACTCATTCATTCCTTTAATAAACATCCTGTCTGAGCGTGAAAGACTAGGGCCACCATACATATTCTATATTATTTAAATTTATCTTTATAATCTTACTCATATTTGCCTGTTATCCAGAAAACAGCATGAAAAAGAAGACAAGCAAAATATGCCAAAGTTTCAAAATTTGAGTCAGGACATTTTTTGGCAATGTAGCAATTTGGACTAATTATTGTACAGTGCCAAGGCATTCTCGTCAAAAGCACGATGAAATTCTTTCCTCCCACATTCCCATTAATTTACTTTTACCTCTGTGTAGTTTCTGCTAATGTCACTGTGACTCTGTTTTAATAGAATCTGAAAGAAAAAAAACCAATCTGACCCATACCATCTCATTAGAAATTCTTGAAGTTTTTCTGAAAAACTCTTCAAAATTTTCAGTGTATGCACAGAATATGTGGTTGGAACTGCCACATCTTTGAAAGTTACTATTGCCTTCACGGAGATAGGATTCATTTTTGTAGGGGGAGTTAGGTAAATCCCCATCTTCTTCATATCTCTTCCTTTAGGAGCATGTGGGTTCCTGGGAAAGCAAAGGGACATTTTATACATCTAATAGTTCTGATTGTTTATTATTTATGTGGGATACTCAGACAACTATAGAATACCAGGTTGAAAGTCACACCAAGGATCATCTGGTACAAATCTTCTTGGCAAAAGCTTGGTCTGAACAAGATGACCCAGTACTCTGTCCAGCTGAATCTTAAAGTGCCTAGTGTTGAGGAATCCACCATTTCCATCAGGAGTTAATTCCAATAGCAGATTGTTCTCATTGAGAAAAATTTTCCTTGTGTGTTCAACTGGAATCTCCCCAGGAGGAACTTGTACCCATTACACCTCACCTTTTCCATGTGACTTTTTGTAAAAAGATACTTACCATCTGAAGATGTTTATTCTGCTTTTTCTCCTCTTGAGAGGCAGCTAAGGAACATTTGTTACTGTTTTAATAGTCTTGGTTTGTTCTCTAGTTTCTTGCAATGGGGGTTGCCAGTTTGGACGCCTCGCCGGCATCTGTTTAAAGCCCACCTCACCAAGATGGCCATCCCTGCTACCATAGACTCCCTTGCCATCCATCATAAGATAGGTAAAAATACAACACTATTGTTTCTGCTTTTTGGCATGGAAACCAAGTTTAATTTGCCCCTATATAATATTTAGCGTGTATAGAAGAAAACATATAATGATTAAGTTAGCATGCTCAAGTAGAAAAGAGAGAAGTAGGGAAAAAAAAAGAAAAAATATGTACCTAAAAAATATCTCCCCTGAGTTCATATATTTTTAAGCATCACGCTTAGTAATAAAATAAGGATTTTCATTTTACTTGCCTCCTAATCAGCTATCAGAAGAAACTCCCAGAAGCTTTTGTGTTGACATTCAAAGGCTTCGTAGGCTGCTAAAGCTGCACAGACGTCTATAGAAGACAGGAATTATATGCCTTACAAGCCAAGATATTTCTGGTGCCAACTGGGGCAAGCTGTACAGTTGCTGTGTGAGATATCTGTAATAAAATTTTACTCACCTAGGGGGACAGCTGAACCACAGGTTTCCATCCTTCTTCTGTTGCTGTTGCTGTGTGTGTGATCTCTAGTGCATAATTTCTTCTGTTGACATAAACATAGCTTACTAAAGAAGTATCTTCAGTAAATATTTTAGAGCAGGCTAACACAGTTTCTATTTCAGTGTTTCTTTAGAATTGAATTCCAAGGCTTCTGAGTGACACCAAAGAAAACAAAACCATTTTGTTTCAGTGAATGAAATAAATGAAATACACTAATTCATATGAAACTCAAACAGTGGCAACTGAGGTTTCCTTGCACTTCACACCCTCCTTAATTTTCTTTTGAGGGAAGACTTCACAGCAGCAATTTTAGATGTGCAGCTGAAGCACAAGGGTAATTTCATTTGACTGTTGAAATAAAACAGCACTGACACATACTTGGGCAGAAAAGCATTGAGGGAGATTGTAACCATACTGAGGCTATCTCACTTATAATCCAGAATTCCTCTGCCAACAAACAAACATACAAAAGTTCTTGATTTTCTGCACTGTACTTAAAATCAAAGCCTTTCTTGGATTTTATGGATTGAATCTCTTACATCCTTGGAAGACAGTTTTAATTTACCAAAATGGCCTCTGAACTGTAAAGAGATGGAAGATAGGATGCAATTCGTAACAGCTAAGTAACTTGCACATTTTCTCAGCTTCCCAAGAAAATCTACACAGACACATATCTCAAACTGTTTTTACTTTTAGGCATCCTAAAGATAGATGGAATGATAATGACTTACATCTATCACTACTTTTCATACAGAAAGATTAAAAATATATGTCATAAAATGAACATATAAAATAGCTTGATAAAGGGCAGACACATAGTCATGTATATATTATAAATTCAGTAAATGTTAAATGCTGAGCACCACTACAAAAAGTGCATAATGGAGAGGAGAAGATTATTGTATTTAATTGAAAAACTGCAGCAGGGAATCTGGTTTGTGTTTAATTACTCATGCTGAAATTTTTTGCTCTGTTCTACCCAGGTTCTGATACAGCCCTCACCCAAGCAATATGTGAGTATATCCCAGCAGATCATTAATTGATGTGACTAGCATTTGTCACATCTTATTCTCATTCCTTTCTTTCAAGTGAAAAATTATCTGAAGTTTTTTTACCTAGGAAAATGCATATACTTGTATAATTCATGCCTGAGATGCCATGGATATTTGTGATTGAAAGAAAGATCAAGCAAATTCTTACTGGATTTGAAATGGCAGCCGCTAAAATTCATGTAATGATCACAGTATCTGGGAATTTCTTCTGTGCTTTGAGAGGGGACTACAGACAGCTTTATACAAACATATTGTGTTCCAGACTAGAGCTGCAGTTTTGCTTGCTGGTTGGTTTGGCTTTGTGCTTGTTTTGTGTGTGCATGTTGTTTTCAAGTGCTGTTTCCTTATTTACAGTAGCATAGGAATTTCACTGTGCAATAATGCACTAAGATTCATCGGTATTTACT
>VWYI01038733.1:3156-20131 GCA_013399455.1 Anthoscopus minutus | reverse complement strand
GTGTACTAGTGAGTTTAGCTAATTCTAACAACAGTAGCTATGCCTTTCTTTTGTGTAAAGAAACTACAGGCATTCGCTAATTTTAATCAACTGTATTCTAGCTTTGAGGGATCAAAAATTAAGAAATATTTCCTAATACTGCTAGATTTAAACCCCAAAATTCCTTGCATTTGCTGTTGGGTTGATGCTTGAGGCTCCTTAGTAATGCATATGAGGTTTGTCATTCCAGAGCAAAAACTGTAATATGTTCTAGCTGGTGAGTTGCACCGTGTTCCCTAGAATGACAAAATTGCTTCCCTGGCTATTGCCCATGAGGAGCTGTAAGTAGTAAATTTGCTGCTTCAAAGGGTCACTGTTCACATACAGAGCCATCCTCAGCATTCCACTGTCATACGAGTGGATGCAGCCTTCCAAGCTTTGTGTGTAGACAAGGGGGAAGACATGCTGTCTGTTCAAGCAGACTGTGTGTCCCTACCAGCTTGTTCCTTTCTTGCCAGCCTAGGGAACTCCCTTGCCTCTGGATCCCCCCTGTTAGTTGTGGTGGCCTGCTGCAATGGGCAGCTCAGGTATGAAATGGGCTCAGCACTGCACTGCATTTTCAAATTTCCCTGGAGAAGTTGTGAACAAACTGTAATTAAAAGTTGAGATTCTTGCAGTTATTTTCTTAGCTGACGTTTTGGAAAGAAATCCAAGGTCTTGTCAGACTATTTAGTGATACGATGAACAATGAAATTCCTACCAACTTTGCAGAAATACTGCAGCTTTGTAAAAAAATGTGCTGATTATTATTATTCTTTCTTTGTATGAAGCTTGAAGATAACAATAAATATGCATATTTGCACATCTATATCTGTTTGTTAGAAAATGGGAACTGCAGTTGATAAGGTACTTCCTGTTGAAATCCTTTTAATTGTCTAACAATCATTCTGCAATGAAAATGACTTTTTAAATTGGGAAGGGATAATTTTAAAAGTAAATTATATCTGAAACTCAGTACAAAGAAAGGGTTAGGTATTTAACAGTAAATGAAAGAGCTGCAAAGTAATGTGAGGTAGGAGACAAGTTTGGTGAGTAGAAATAAAAAGACTGAATGTGAACGCACTAGTCTTTATTAAGGTAATTACTTTAATTCTACCTGAAGAATTTCAATATATCATATAAATTTTCTGGAGCAAATGGCTTTTTTTCCCCAAAAAAGTTCATAAACAGCATTAAAGGTCATAAATCTTGTAAATTATATAAAGTACATTGCATTAATTTTGAAATTCTGTCTCTAAGACAAGAAAGAAATGGAAGTAAAAATACCCTCTTTGTGAAGTAATTTTAATAACAGGAAAAGTATGCTTATGGAGAAAATCCTAAAATTTAGAAACAAGTCCTTCAGGTTATAACAATGATGAAGTTTGCTTTAACAGAATGCTGTTCAAAAGAAGTCCAGTAATGGTGGTTTTTTGTTACTTAAAAAAATTCCTGAGACAAATAATTTCTGATTTTAAAATAATCTGAGCAGATGACTTGTTTTTAAAATAATCTGAGTAGATGACATGGAAGTCACCTTTACACTGAACAGAGAATAGCTAACATGGAGGCAATTACCTAATAACACAAGAATGGAGGTTTTGAAATGACATCTGCAAAATGTAATGGAAAGTATCTACAGTCTGTTGCTTGAAAAGGCCCCTTTTAGTTGCTCATAGTGTTTGTCTAGAAACATTTGTTTCTTACTTGGGAACAGCTGACATTTCAAGTGAATCCTGAAAAGAGATTTGAACTACATTGATGGAAGAGATGCCTTTGTAATAGGGTTTGTGAACTGGACACCCCCAAAGTTCAGTTCTGCTGTTCTCTGTCTTATGCTTTGTCTCAGAAACTTGAAAATCTTTATGCTTTCAAACATATATATGGTGGAACTGTACATGATTGGTGACATTCTACAGGAAGATGCCCTAGCAATTTCAAATTGTGATTTTATAGTAATAGATAGTGTCTTAAATTTTTCTGTGAAGTAAAACATCAGATCCTGCTGAGTCCAGTGTCAGCTTTCTCATTGATTGACAGCTGAGGATTTTAAAAAGTGTTTTGAGACAAATTCTTTAGAGATACAAAGACCTGTTAAAAATATTTTGTAGTTTTAAACCATTAGTGAAATGCATAAATTGGTTGGACTCACTAGTGATTTTCTACACAGCTCCAGTACATGTAACATTGACATCATAATGGTTCTACAGAACAAGTGCCATATTTTGTCATAGTCTATTTAACAGGACTAAATTTTCCTACTTTTTGTCTGTCTGAAGAGCAATATGCAGGTTGCAGAGTAAATATCCCTTTCTTGTGTTTTTTGTGCTGTTAAGAATTTCATCATAATCCTGTGTCCCAATGCTCTGCATGAACACTGGCCAGACTTTAATACAGCAGGCAGGAACATTTCCTAAAGTAAATAATGCCAAGGAAAACTACATGCAGGATGTATGCTTGGGTTCTCTGCACCTTTTGTAGTCGTAGACTGAGTAAATTTGTGTCAGAGGGGTTTCCTCATATTGTTCTATTATGTTTCACAAACTTCTCTATTTTTAAATTAATTTGTGTTTCTTTTTAAATTTGCCAGAAAAGTATTTGTAATTAAACTCTTATCTTTCTTTGTATTTGTATTTTATTAGCAAAATCGTGAGTTTAGACAACCTTGTTATTGTTTTCTTCAGATTCTATCTTTTATAAAAATATATAAATATAGCATATTCATCTTATTTTTACATATATATTCTAGGAATCAATTGCAATCACAAAGAATTATATGCAATTTAATCTACATTTGGATCCATCTATTTGGGAGGAGGAGAAGAAAGAAAAAAGAAAAAAATTACTTCTGACATTGTGATTTACAAAGTCACATAAGCACATTTCAATTTAAATTCGGTCCCTCGCCTTTGTTATGATACTTTCCAGCTCCATTACCTTTTAGACTATGCATTTATCTCATAGCTACACCAAAACTTCTTTGAGAGTTTGAAAAGGTCAAATGAGTATTTAAAATAATTTTTCATTTCATTATTTCTACATAAAAAGAGAAAATGAAAGTAAGCTTTTTTCATATTCTTTTTTTCTGTGTGTGGTTGAATTTGTCACATATTTGCATTCCTTCTCACTCTTTACTACTTTTTATTTTCCAGTTTGAATGTTTAATCATAAATTTTGAAGTGGTATCCATACAGTAATAGTTGAGAGACTTGTTGGCCTATTCTCCTTTTAAAATTTAGGCCAAATCTAAAATTATCACATGGTCACGTATTAAACAGTACTGAAACACAAGAAAAACTTATATATCACAAATACCTGCAATAAAGGCAAAAAAGAAAGTGGCAAAAAGAACAACTATTTTCTTATACAGCCTGTGTATAAGAGGCTGTGACCTTTTCCTCAGCATCATTTATTCTGGCCATAGGGCTGTTCATTTAAGTGTCTAATGCCTATTGATTTTGATACAGGAAGTTATGTACCTAAACTGGAGGAGAGAATCAAAATCTCCAGTGCCTTGCTTGGCAGTCAGTATTTTAATTTTCCATGAGAACAGTCTGACGAGAGTCCAAAAAAAGGTATTAGTTTTCAGAAGCAGTCAAATGGAAATGAAAAATTAATTTGCCTATCTGCTTCTCTTTTTTTTTTCCCTACCTCTGTTCTATGACTTCTGAATGTAGAACAAGCCTATTTAAGCTCAATAAAGTAGCTTATCTGCTCTGTTAATAAATATTGCACACGTTCTTATGTAAGCCTTTATGCTTTTCTCAGTACCACAAAATATGGAAAATCTAAACTATTATGTAGCTTCTTATAGGTTATGCCTGCTCCCTACCATTCTGACCAATACCATACCATTATCGTAATTTTTGTCTTAGTTGTATTAATTTACCTAGCTCTGCCTATGTCAGTTTCTTCTCCTTGTAGTTTATGGACTTGGAGATAGGGATTAAATTTCTTGCTGCTGTTCTGTTCAGAAGCTAAAAGTGTGGATTTTTGGCTTTAAAGTGTGTATTAGTAGAGAAAAATTAAGGTGCTGGCAACAGTGAGAGACCCTTCAGGTGGCTAAATGTTAACAGTTGTAATTTTAAATTTGCAAAAACCCCCACATGTATTTACTTTTCTATAACTTCTGATTATCTACATAATTTACTCAAATTTTCACTCAGTTTACAGGTATTCTTTTAGTATTTAATAAATTAATCCATTATACTTAAAATTAGCATTCACATTGATTGCCTGAAAAAATAATTTTGACGATTGAATTGAGTGGGTGTTATTACTTCTATCAGAATGAAATAGATGAAGGTACCTGAAGAGATCATTATGTAACAGTTTGATGCAGGATCACATATATCCAAAAACTTCATGAAGATTTTAAGTAACCTAACTGATCCATTGTGTATGGTAGACAATGAGCAGGAAATGTGGGCATCCTTATCTTTAAAATGGCATCCATGCCAAATTACCCTGGCTTTAAATTATGCAAGCTTCTTAACTCAGCAAGGCGAATAATCAGTTTATTTTTCACAGTGTTGTTCTCAGTTTCCAGATTACCAATATCAATTGCCTGTTAATCCATCTGTTTTAAATGTTTTTCATCCCTTTTTACTCATAAAATCAACTCTTAGTCACGTTATGCTTTACTTCAAGACAGTAATGGAAATGTGATACAGTCTAAAGAACTTTATTCAAAATGTGGTATTACTACTTGACAGAAGTTTTTTCTTTATTTGATTCTGTCCATATCTGCTTGTGTCAAATATTAATTGAATCTAACCCAGGCATACCTATTTAATTCCTGTGTATGTCACATAATGCACTACCTAAAGTTTTGCTATACTCAAGATAGATGAAACCTGCAGCTTTCATTTTCAACCTGTATCTTTTTTGTTATTTTGCCTAAGAAAGTCATCATGATCTGGCAAGATTTTAACCTATTTTGACTGCTTTTAAAAATCTTATCCTTTAGAAGCCTTGGTTAGTGATCTACTTTTCATATTGGAGTTAAGCTGGGTCCTTCTTCTTTATCATATTGGCATTGTCTGCCCTCTCCAATACCCTGTGCTCTCACTGGTATTCTACAGTTCATGAAAAAAATCACTTTCCTAAATATTATTTCAGATAGTGATGTGATGTGATGTGATAGACACAAACAGATTAGGATAGATTTCACTTTCTCCTTTACCAAGTGTTTCCACTGTCATTTTTGACCACTATTTTTAAATTATTTGATACCTAGTAATATGATAATACTTCCATTATATTTATATTAAATGGTAAAAGAGAATATCTTGCTATAATTTTGAAAAATGTCAGACAGTGCTTTAAAAGTTTTCAATAGACTTTGAAGTAGTTATTACAACTGGGAAAATTATTAACAAGCTTCTAAAAATTGATAGATTATATTTTTTGTCTGGTTTTCTTTTGGGTCATAGTGACTTCAAAGTATCAGTAATGACAAGCTATAACACTTTCAATGTCAGTGATAGAGAGATTTCTTGTACATATTTTGTGTGTACCCAGGGTGCTGCAAGTTATGAACAACTTTTAGCCCATATAATATGGCAAATAAAATATTCACTGAACTAGGATTTTCATTTATTGATACTCTTTACTAGGAAAATAATGACTAACTACTGGTTTTATATATGTGTGTGAATGTGCTCTTTGGTTTGGAGATAAGCATGTGAGTAGTATATTTCATAGTTAGCTCAGCAGGTATTTACCTACTCCTTTTGTAAGAAAGAGTAGCCAGAAAACACAATGCTTCATTTGGCTAGAGAATGTACTTATAATTTTGAAGCTAGGAAGACTTTTAAGTTACTCAGATAGGAGTAACTAAGTACTTTTCAGTGTACTGTAGCAGAATTTGAAAATATTGCTAATAATCTGTTAAACTTCTCGTGATACTAGTATATACAAGACAGGTCTATTTAAGTGTTATCCAACATAGCCAACCAACAATCTCAAAATACCAAGAAAAATTAATCAAATTTGGTTTGCAGTCTGTGATGTGTATTTACTCTGAGCTGTGATGAAACCGTCTCTCAGTGCTAATTTGTGAAGATTTAGCTGTCAGGTTGAAGACATTTTAGTTTTTACTCTTTGTAAACAGTTCTTTGATTGTAGTCTCAGTTTTGTAGAAAATAATAATAACCTTGTATTGTTAAAACAATGTAGACAAATAATGAAACAATGTGAACCAAGTCTGGCCTTCATATGAAAGTCATGCAGCTCTGCAAGGAGGTAGCAGTAGTGTATCTCAGGCATTTTTTTTTACTGGGCTATCAAGTACCAGTTTCCGGCTGGAAATATGTCCTTCCTGCAGCATCCTGCAGCGCGTGAATCCTTGCACTTCCCACCACTCCCCTGTGCCTGGGGCAGCAGGCTGCAGCATAGAGTAGCACAGAGTAGCATCTGGCAGTCTCAGGTATTCAGTAACAGTGATCTGATATGGCAACTAGCTTCAGAGTATGTGCAATTACCTTTCTGCCACATTCAAACCCTTTTATTAGAAGTACTCTCTGGTTCTGAGCTAAGTATATGAAAACATATTTCAAGTTTCTTCACTGGAACTGAGCAAAATAGAAAAATATTTGCATGGCCAGAAATGGAAAAATATTGTCGCTTTTGAACACAATAAATCTTAGAAGACTGAGATAAATTGTGAGAGGAAAATCCAGGGAAACCTGGAACCTTCTCATATTGGTCAGGCTCATAGAATCATATTCTAAGGTGATTGAACTTACCTTGGATCAAAAACAACTATGTATTATCTTACTGCTGTGTATTGCACCGTTTAACAAAGCCACTTCATTCATTAGGTGTTTAGTGCAAAGGTGTACCAAATTCTTTGGGTGTGAAAAAAATTTATGGAAGGTTTTGCAAGCCTAACTATAGGAATTCTACAAATCTGTAATGGAAGAGCTGAAAGATTGTACAATTATTCAGTTTCTTACTCTCAACTTAGACTTGTAGCAATTTATCTGCCCATTTTATTTTCTTGTGATGGATTGCCTAATAAATTAAAATGTTTTTCATCTTAGTGCCCACTTTCTTTTATTTAAGACCCTGCGCTACTGGTGCAATCTAAGTGGGGTATGGCTGATGAAAAATAGCCTAAAGCTGGAAACCAGCTCCAGTAAGTCAAGAAATGATTTCATGTGCACCCTGAAACCTATTAAAAGGACATAAATTTCTTGAGCAATTGATATGCTTTGTGTAATTTGTTTATTTTCATTTTTAAGTTTGCCTTTGATGTTCTAAAATGGTGTGTGTAAGTGCAATCTTTAAAGTGGCAATTTCTCTTTTTTGTATGTGCACTCTCACACAAATCTGTATGTCATAGAATTTTTTAATGTTGTTTTATTTATCTTGGTTTTCCAGGATTTTTTCACCCATATGTAAGGGAGAGAACAGATTTCATCCATGCATCTGATATATTTAACATATTTAACTCTGTGGGTCTACAAGCCCTAACACCTTCCTTACCAGATTTTAATTTCAGAATATTCTGGTCTCCAGCACAGAAATAAAGGATTTGAGTTTTAGTACCTCCTTGTGACTGTTTCTGTTCATTTTCTGATGTGAAAAACTTGAAATGATAATTATTTCATTAGTTTTAATTATCTTTTATTATTTAAATAGCTAAAATATAAAGCAATTGAGCTAATCAGATTTCTATTACTGATTCCCTTGTCTAGATGGCCAGTTACTTTCTGTGTTTTTCCCCTTTAAATTTTAGGGATTTTAATAGAACAGCATTTATTTGTAGAGAGTATTAAGTACAGTAACTCACAGGGGTCAGTAGAAATTACTGGAATATAAATTATAATTTAGGAAATTGATGCCATTGGGTCATAAAGTTGGGAGTTTTTTCAGACTTTTTGCTATATAGATCCATTATTTTTGTTTTGTTTTGTTACATTTTTACAGTTTAAAGGGAAATTTACTTGTCCCTTCCTAATAAAAAAAATCCAGTCTTGAAAATGGGATAGGGTAGTGGGAAGGAAGATGAGGAGATGCTAAGGAAATGTAGTCTCTCATCACAATTCACAAAATAAGGAAGGAACTGTCTTTCAGTCTTTCAGCACCTTGCAGGTCAGCACAGGCAGCATCTACTTTTTGTTCATTTTATCATTTTAGCTTCTTAGTATGATTTCCCAGGAAGGAAATAAATGTGTTATGCAAATTAGGCCCAGGGTTTGTTTCATGTCTCTTTCAGGCTGTGTAAACTCTATTTTAAAAGTGGTAGCTTATCTCTCAGTGGCAGAACTGCTCTTAGCAGTTGAATACAACTGTGGTTCCCCAGCGTGAGTAAGATGAATATAAGTAATACTTAGCATGATACCTGACATCCTGCCTTAGTCACTGGAGGTTTAGTCAGGAGAAATCTTCAGTGATGAAACTAAAGTTGCTAAGCCTCAGCTGCAAAGTCATAATTATTGTACAGAAGTCTTGTACAGTCTCAAGTTGGACAACTGTCAGCACTAGAATTCACTGCTAGCATAGTGTAACCAGGACACTCGTTGTCTCTGATTACAAGTTAAATGAAACTTTCAGTTATTAAAGAAGAACAGTGGCTGTAATCTCTTGCTTTGTCATAGAGAAACAGCAATGGCCGTAGTATGCATTCTAATATAATAAAATTATAAAAGATATTAAAGAACCAGTATTTTTATTGGTCTGTGTGTTTCCCTGCAGTGAGATTAATATAGAGTCAGGTGCAGTTAGTGGCTTTCAAAAGAAGCTGAATATTTTTAGAATTAAGATTTTAGCATTAGCATTTTACTGATAGGAAAGATATAGCTAGATAAGCTTCCAAATGCCAGCTGATTTACTGCAGACTCTATGTGAGGAGTTCCCTCAGTGCATGCACTAAATATTTCTGAGTACCCTTTACAGCCTAAAATTTCCCTGTTTCTACAGTTATTGGTGCTAGAAAATGACACTTCCAGGGTAAGAAAGTTTAATAAATGGATTCTCTATGTCATCGCCCTCTTACACGTGTTCACAGTGTCTCCTATTCGTATTGCTGTTCATAGAATTATTTTGAGATATTTGTCAATTTTGTACATTTTACTTATTTCCTTGAAATATGTAAATGATTACCTAATTAACATGAGAAATAATTGGTAATCGAATTTCATTGAGTCAGATTTTCTTTTGCTTTAACTAATAAATCAAAAAGCCCTGTTTTACCATAGGTTTTTTGAATTTTTTCATTTTTCATGTCCTCACGAGGGATATTTTTCTCAATATAATAGAATCGTGTAAAGTATACATTATTAAAAAAAACTTCATTATGCTGATTCAGATGGATTTTCATAGTGACTACTTGTTAATTTCAACAGGTACAATGATAATATTTTGGACACGTTACCTTTATTTTTTTTTCCTTCTATTATCTTTGCTTTTTTAAATTTTTGTCTTACAGAACTTAATATTCAATTCTTTTCTTGGGACACTGTGATGCATACAGTCTCTTAATAGCTCTATATTGCTTTCAGCTCTGCAATCAAGGTTGCTGGTATTGCAAGAAACAGAAACATGTGGCCATGAGTTTCTGAAAAAAAATTTCCACTCAGGATTTGCATCAGATATTTGGTTTCAGCAGACAAAATCTGAGAACTTTATCACATTTCAGATTTATCTATATACCTGTTTAAACAGCTAAGCCTGTAGATTTGTTTATTTATTTATTTTATTATCTGGCTCCAACTCTAAGGTTAATGAGGAAGACAATAATCATGATAAAAAAACCCAAACAAAAACCAAACAGTTTAAAAAAAACCCAGTTTTAAAAAAAAGCTTGAAGAGTCCTGAAAATAAATGTTTGAAATAATTATTAAAGAAGGGCAAAATCAATATGAAGACACCAACAAAATGTAGTGTAGTTTACTACGGTATAAATAATTAGTTAAGCATGTGGGGAAAGTGAAGATATTTGTTCTTCACATGATTTTGGGTGTTTTTAGAAGAAATCACTGATAAATTCAGGGCATTCTTTTCTGAAACTCTTATTTTGGAGGGTCTGTCAAATGCTTTTTATGTTTGTCTCTAACGTTCCTTTCACGTCCACCCCACTTCAGGATGCAGTTCTAAGCAGGAGCAATCTAATAATTTCATGCCGCATTCTAAAAATTCTAAGCTGTAAGATAATGTCTTGTATTTGGGATCATGTTTTCAGACACCCTCGGTGAGTTCTTTCCCGTTTCTCTCTCACGGATGTTTAGAAAATGCTTTCTGACTTTTGTTTCAACCATCGAATTCCTCGCTCCTGCATCCCTTTCCCGCGCCGCACGCCTGGCTGTGGAGCCGGGCTGGCTCGCACAGCCTTGCCTTGGAGCTCCCTCTGCTGTAGGACGTTGCTAAGAGTTCTGCTTGGTTGACTACAGCAGCCTCATCAAACAGCTTCGTCTTAGAAGTTCTACCTCTCTTTCACATATCCGCAAGCTGAGTCGGTTCAAGCAGTTTGTTCCTACACCACGTCACTAGCCGCCTAATGAATAACTAATATGAATGATTGTCTAAAAGATAAAGGTGGAGCTTGCAGCCTGCGCAAGATTTCAGTGGTGTTTTCAGTGAACATTTCAGGAAGTGGTTTTACTAGGCTGATTTCATTAGGATCTGGAACTCTTTATTTTTTACAGTATGTTAATTTTGTGTGGTTATAATTTAAAACCAAGTTAAACTGTACCAACACAATTTCTCCTTGCAAGCCTGAGTCACTTTATAGTAACATGGATCCGTATTAGTCTTGCCACAATCCTTAGTCCAGTCTGTACTTTCAGCAGTTAAAGGAAAATTTAGCTTTGAGAAACAAATTTTGAGACATTCAACTACCCATCCAACTAACCTAAGCTTCTGGTAATAAACATGATCTGTGATAAAGAAAAAAAATATTTTATTTCCCAAGATCATGACAGAGGAAAATTCCAGTTATTTTCTGTTTCAAAATTATCCTGATTTATATGCTAAATATTTGCCCTGTTTTCTTTCCCTGATAATATATTTTCTGAAAATACTGGTATTTGAGTTGATGCTATGGATACTTTATGACAGGCAATCAAGAAGCAAAGGTATTTAATGTTATATTCCTCTTTCAGTAGCCTTTTAAGGAAAAATACTGATGGGAAAATTAATTTTTTATTTGACTGGTGGACATTTTCTGATATTGTTAGAATAATAGATACTGCTAAATGCTCTCTTCCCTTCAGGGTTTGCCAGAATTACTCGACTTCCTTTTTTTTAAAAAAAGTATCTTTACAATCTTTTTAACACATCAGACTGAGAAATCAGGGACTGTACCAAGGCAAAAAAAAAGGCTAAGCTGAAAAGTTTTATCTCTGAAGGGAAGAAGTAGGTATATCCTTAGTAATGCTTGGAGTTGAAAGGCTTAAACTCTGATCCTGACTGTTTTTCAGAAAGAATTTTGCAAAGATAAATCCTACAGGTTTATCTCCTCTGATGCAGCCGAGCAAAGATTTGTGCTCTTAAAAAGGGGGAAGAAGGGCTAAATACTGAAATAAAATCATTCGGCTTTAATTTGTAAAATAATAGATTATGCTGTATAAAGTATTGTTTGAGGATTCCCTGAATATTCCTATAATTTCAGGGTTATATAATGTCAGGAACAGGGAGACACCAGTGCTCTGAACTCAAGAAATGTATTGACATAAGCAGAAGGTGCTGACTACATTTGAGCCTAATATGTATTAACAAAGAGACACCTTATGCAGAAATACTTAACTTTTCAGATGCCCTGAGAACTCTCATCCATCTATATTACAAAGCTTATATTCAAGCTGAAACATTTTGACTGAAGAAGACAAATACTTATTTCAAACAATTGCGCATTAATTAATGACAAAGACAGCATTTGAGTATAAAGCATATAAACTAGAAACTAATCAGTGTAGAAACTTCATAAAGTGAAAGGATGCAAAGATGACTGGAGATCCAAGACAATTAAGATTCTTGTCTTTACAAGATAGTTAGGTGAATCATCTTAGCAATCCACTTCTTGCTGTATGAGATGAAAGCTGTCAGCCTATCAATATTAAGAAAACAAATGAATTTAATTAGTAGTTTTGTTCTTTCATTGGTGTAGCAGGCAGAACAGAAATCAATTTATGAAAATAACCCCCAAAAATAGAAAATTGTCAAAAATAATATGTAGTGGTTATATGAGGGAGTTTAATCAGTTTTGTGGCAGCACAGACATGGATACGAGCCCAACAGATTAATAAGGGAAGATATATATTACAAAAGAAAATTTAAAAAATGAATGACTGATAGAAGAAGCTAGAAAATTAACTTTAGAAATAATATATATATATTAAATAGAATAGATATTTCCTAAATTAATTTACCAACATTTGCAGAGATTCTTCAACAGCATAGAGATCACCTTAGAGATATGTTCTGTTTCAAACAGGATTGATTTAGTGTGATTTAAAAATCTTCCTTATTAAATGAGTTGGATTAGATTATCAAAGTAGTAACCCTTAGGTTCACAATTTCTAATGCAACTTGTGTTGCTTAAAGTACAGCCTGTATGTCAGTCACTATCTTTTTTTCCACAGGCTGTAGTACACATAAGTAATTCCAAGGCAACTGTGAGATCTTATGTAACAGTAGTGTAAAGTAAAAAAAAAACTTTTATTCAGGAATTACTCTGACTATGCATTCATGATGAGGAGTGAAAACTATTGTCAAGGCAATGTAGAAAAACACAACTCATCACAACATCTATTAAATGCATATTAAATAACTTAAGTACTCATTTTCTTGTTTATTGACTGTCCTCAATACATTGGTAAACTTTAAAGATCCTAATTTGGAAAATAAAAACAAGAACAAGCTGTACTAGTAGCAGAGTGCTGTTGATAAATCTAAGAAAAATAAGTCTTAAAAGATTTGATGACCTGAAAAGATTCATAAAGTTGGAACTACATTAATAAGACACACTTTCTTCAGTGTATAGGCAGTTTCTGCGCTAAGGAAATGGCTACTTTTCCCACCACTTTCCAAAAACCCCCAACTTAACAAAATTTAAAATTCCCTGGAATCATCCCCGAGGCCCTTTGAGTCACACCAAGTGTCAGGATCCCATCTTCATGTCCCTCTGAACTGCAGCAATCCATCAGCTGAAGTGTGACAGAATTAAAAAGTTTCAATTCTTTAAGATATGTGGCATTAAGGAAGCCCTGTTGTTGTTTTGTAGAATATGTTCATGTCACTGCTGTTCTCTAACTCTGACACATTGTGTGAGACACTGTGATATTGGAAATAAAGCATAGTTTTACATTATAAGAACAAAATCCATTGTCATAAAAGACTAAACCATCTATTGATAGGTTGTCAATGGGAGTTTTGTTCACCCAGAAGCAGATAATTTGGCTTGATGTCATAGTTCACAGTACATTCAGATTTATTCTTATTCTTTTCAACTTCTCAACATCACCTCCTGGTAGGACTGGAATATGTAAGAAAGAAAAAGAAAAAGAAGAGATAGCTTTGTTACTTGGATCTGATTGTATTATTTCCTGCTGTGACAATCTATGGTTTGTGATGAAAGGCTGTTAACATTGTTAACTTTAAGGAGAAAAAAATAAATCTTCCTTTAATTGAGAAGGAAAAGTAGCAAATAAATAAAATTTATGCTTGGGTATGTTTATTTGGTCATTATCAGGTTATTATTAACTTCTGTGACTGAGAAAAATATTTCCAGAAAGACAAAATTGCTTTTTACAGAATTATAAGCTAATAGTTTTGGAACCAGATGAAAATATTGCTTCTAGTCAATATTTTCACTTATAGAATAAATTAGAAATATAACTTATAAAAGTATTTAATAAAAATACTCTGATATTGTACTTATTAATTTTACTAATATATGTTGCTTTTGTTGTTAGGGAGGTTTAAATTTGGGCTCAAAAACGCTTTATGATTATACTGTTCTTTAAAACCTTATTATTATTTTTCATATGGATATACTTATGGAAATAATTTCTTTGGCCTTTTGTCAAGGATTTTACTAATTGGTTTAAGCTTATAATTTGCTTATTTCTCTCTGTAAAGTAATTTTGTTGCAAAGTAAAGATTAAAATCTATTTCTAATTGTGTATATAGGGCTTATAATGGAAGGACCTGTAAAACCTTAAGTGTAAATACACTTTAAATACACTCTAATGTATTTAACTCATCTGGGGTGTTTTAGAATGAAATAATATAAACCAAAAATACAATCTACCTGCTCAGTTCATACAAAAATATTTCAAAACATATGCAGGAAGTGTCCAAATCATTGATCATCAGGTTTATTAGTGAGGTAAATATATAAAATCATGTGTAAAAGGGAGTAATTTTGTGAAGTACTGTTGGTCATCCGAGCACACCAGTGACTTTATTGCAGCCATCACTGGAGGAGATCAGTCAGTATGCCAGGAGATCCAGTAGGGAAAATATAGTCAAGAAGGTCATCTCCATTAAATTCTGCTTGAAAAATTAATTTTGCTCCAGATTTCTGTAAGAAATCCTAAATTAAGTTGCCGTTAAAAATTTTTTCCAAACTTGAAATTATCAGAATAAATAATGCTGGTTTTAAAGCCTCAAGTATAAGCACCTTGCCTCTGTTGTGGCAGAGGACCCTTCATGACTGCAGCATTTTCATATTTGAGATGTTCTCCTTCGTTAGCAAAGGTATCCTCACCTGCAGGTACAAAATACTTGAGCACAATATGTGCTCAGTAAAGGAGATCTGTTTTTTAATAAATTATTAATAATAGATAAAGTGCTTTTGCTCATTTTTAAACTCGGAAAAGATTTTACAGGAGAGTTTTGGGAAAGATTTCCCCATTGAGAAAGACTGCTCTTTTCCATCTCCTTGATCAGCAGTGGTGAGCAGCAGGATGCTGTTCTGGGTTGCACATTCAGCTCAAAATTGAAACAAATTGTTTGTGAGTCTTCACATATTAGAAAGGCTGTGAGGGACAGGACTGGACCAGTTCCTGGAGAGGGAGCGAGCCTGGGAGGAACAGGCATAGCTGCTCGGTGTACCCACAGCCCTGGCAGCATCTCTGTCTGCTATTTCCTAATGGCATTAAAAAGGTTGAAAGCAACATTTACTGTCTGGTTGCAATTCCTTCTCTGTCTGCTGGAGCCAGACATGGATGCAGTAATTGTTGTAGTCAGGAATAGTTAAGCTATGATTTCTCTAGGGGCTGAGTAATAATATCCATTTCTGTGTCCTTTTCTGCATTTGTTGTTTTACTCTGTGGCTTTGTGTTAATGACTAAGTAGAACCTGGGCTCATGTTTTCTTCTATTTTATTTTTTTTACAATGTTTGGGAGCTAGTTTTGTTTCCCCCCAAAAATATTGTGAGATAATGGGCTGCAGGTATTCTTCTGTCTCTAGAAAAATTGAGTTAAACATCTGCAGGTCGGATTGCTTTCCCTCTTACTTAGGTGCTCAGAGAGCTAGGAGAGGGTTATTGGGAAACAAGGAACTTGTAGGAAACTCATCATGGAAAGAATACAGAGTTTACTTTGATCCAGCTTTACTGTTTAAATTTGGACTTATATTTGTTGTTATTGCCAGTAATGACTACTAAATCTTGACTGAACAAGTAAGAAAAATCTTTCTACCTGTGGTTGCATCTCATTGTAATCAGTCTAAGTTAGTTGTTCCAACTGGGCTGCAAGGAGTTATGGTAAAGAACATTTTTCTTCAGAGCATCCTCTTCAGCTCATCTTCAGAGTATCTTTATTTCTGTGTGTATGGCTGAGCAAGATCAACAGCCTTCATTCTACAATTCATAGTAGGAGTGTAACACTTATAAATGCCCTATTACCTATAGGATATATCTATAGGATATATTTATATTTATGGCAAAGTAAAATATTAATGGAAAGTCACAATTTGTAATTTACAGTTTTGCTAACAGGTCCTCACAAATTTTTATATTATTGGAATGCTGTTCCACTTTGTGCAAGTATTTGGAGGCATTATTTTTTCATACATTAGCAGTCATGGAAGCCTTTTTCTATTTGCCCTTAGTGCTGAGGCATGTGAATAAGGAGAGGGGGAGGGAAGAGAAGAGAATGCAAGAGAAGGGTGTTGTTTCCTCGGCAACAGGCACCCTGCTGCTCAGGGCACCCGTGGCATCTGTCTTAAAAACTGTTTAACAAAGCATACAGGAAAATATGAAAAAAAGCCTAGAATTTCTGTGGCAAGAGAAGGATTTTCTCAGTCAGACCCAAGTAACTGCAAACACTTCCAAAAAAGTCTCAGCTGATTTGGTTGTGAATTTAAATAAAAGTTAATAGGAAATAAGCATTTATGTTTAATACTCAAAAAAAACCACCCCAAAACAAACAAGGACAAAAAACCAAGCAAAAACCCCAACCCAAAACAAACAAAAACCCCCAAACAAAGACAAAAAACCTAAACCAACAAACAAACAGAAAAAAACCAAACAACAACAAAAACCAACTCAAAACCCAAAAAACTCCCAACCCCGCCCAAAAAAACCCAAACATAAAAACCCCAAACAACAAAAAAACCCAACCAAACCAAACCACCACCCCAGGAAAATGTCCTGGGAATGAGTGAATTCTAGTAATCACTGGTCCTGATATTGCAAACTTATAATGGTCACTTTTATGTTGTAAATAATTTTGGAGAGCTAGGACCCTCACAGATGTCAGAACTTAGCTAAACAAATTACAGCTTTTGAGGCAACCTGGCATTGCTGGTGCTGGGAATGCTGAAAGCAATTTGGAAATTATCTTCTGTGGGTGTTCTGGTAAGGAACATGTCATGTTTTTAATTTTCTGCAATGTAAAGGTAACCTGACTGTCAGTGTAAAAAGAAGGGTGTAACTCATGTAACTTTGAGCCTATATTCCATTCATAATTTTTACAATTAGTGATTCACAAAACTCTGCTGAGA
>VWYI01038652.1:6008-16629 GCA_013399455.1 Anthoscopus minutus | reverse complement strand
AAAGAAAGAAAGAAAGAAAGAAAGAGAGGCTATTTTCATCCAACACCAGCAATCATTTGATCCTATAACAACCTACACTGTTCCCTCAATAGTCATGCTTGACCACTATTCTCAACTCATGCACATCTACTTCACTATTTTATATATCAGAATGGAGGAAATTGAGGAGAATAATCACTATGAAATAACAAAATATCCTTGGGAAAAAAATCAAGCCAGAGAATAAGATTCTGGGTTTCCATTTTATGATAATATACCTTCAGAAATGATTTCATGGCTGTATTTGAAAAATGAATATAGCACAAGTGAACAGATACAATTGCTTTTTCTCAACAGCCAGAAACATGTTATCCTTTTAAACAGGAAAGAGTATCCATTTCTTTCTCTTTCCTTCCTAGCCTCACAGAGGGGAATAAGAGAGGAAAAAACAGATGGCAAAGAGTAACACTCCTTTCCATTTACAAAGGGTGACTCTTCCATCAATACAACAACATGCAGCTCCATCGAAATCTATGCTACTTTCTTAGCTTCTCAAACAATTCCTGCATTTCATATTATTTTTCTACAATGATGGCAGTTGACAAGCAACATATAAAGTCTTTCTGAGTCTTTTAACACATTAAGTATGCTACAGGCATAACAGGCTCAAAAAAGAAAACAACACAAAAACTTCCCCCAAAGCCTTGCAAAGAACAGTGGCTGCATCAGAAGCCCATGTTGGAGCAGGCTCCTGGCCTGTGGACACATGGAGAGAGAAGCTCATGCTGGAGATGGTTTGCTGGCAAGACTAGTGTCCCCACAGGGGACCATAAGTAACAGCCTGGCTACTGAACTTGAGGGCCAATTTGTAGTTTTATGGTAAAAACATCACACCTGCCTGCAAGAGATCTATGCTTACATTCACATTTTTTCACTGCTTGCTGCGTGGCCCTTGGTTAAGTCATCTTGTGTGACAGTTTTAATGGAATATCTAACATTGGTATATCATAAAGCAAACAGTGACTTGATAGCAGACTATAGTACAAGCACAGATCCCCGTCCTGCTTTAGGATTAGGCAATACAAAGTCTACTGGCAGACTTGGGGAGGCTGATAACTTATGAGACAGAAAGAAGAATTCATGCTCAAATATCTTGTTTCCCATCACAGAAGTGTGAGTGATAGAGAAACCAGGGAGTATCTCATTCGGTCCTGATTTTTTATTATTAAAACCCCTTTATGTTTATAGGGTTTGTAAGCTTGAGTTCTGGGAAAAACCTTGCACTTGAAGAGTGTCACCACTACAACTGAGGCATTTAGCATTTTCAGAATTTGTTTAACACTTGGCTAACAATTGCTGATTAAACATTTGAATAGGCAGCCAACTTTACACATTTCCAAACGACGAGTGTTTAAAAAAAACATCATTCTGTTGCTTTATATACACTGAGGGTTTTGTCCTCACCTGAAAAAAACTAGTGTAATAGATCACCTGCATCACTGAGACTTACTGTATGTTTTACTCTGCTCTTATTGCCAGGATTATGTTTCCAACACAGCTTTCACTGTATTGTTTGGAAACCAGATAGAGCAAGAACACACTCTTCCCGAGGAAGAGTGGTAAACAGGCAACGCTTCAGTTCACAAGAAAGCCATGACTTACCTTGTGAAAGTTCCTGAAATATGCTGCCTTCTCATCTGGAAATTTTTCTAGCCTCCTGGGTCCTTTACTGGAAGCCTTCTTAAAAACCAACCAACAACGCCTAAAAATCTGTGAACAAAATCAATAGATTCTATTAGTTTTTCTTTAAAGACGCACAGTATTCCAAATGTATTCAGTTATAGAACTGACTTAGGAAGAAATTTTAAAATTATAGTGTTTTACTTTAAGAGTATGGAAAATCCTGGGAGCATCAATTATTTCTACACAAGTATATCAGTTTGTCAGTTTATATATATTGATTTCCAATCCTTTGTAAACTGTTTTGCTTCAATTTCTGTCGTTGCTGCCAAAACTGACAATTCCTGAGATGCAAGTAAATCCATGAACTTTGAATATGAAAAGCATTGTTAAGACTGTTATTAGAGAAAGTTCTTTTTGAAATCACTCCACACACTTCTAGCTTTCACATTTGTCTGTCCACTTTTTCTATGAGAAGATTAATACCACTGAGAAACATTCATTGAAGCTTCTAATGGAACAGAGGCATCACCTTCAGCATCATTGTGTACACAGAAAAGAAAATACAAGGCTGAAGTAAGAACTAATGTGAACTAATTTCTGGACAACAACACCTAGTTCTCTCAGTTCAATGACAAACTTTCTAAAGGAAAAAGTATGCAGATTAGTGAATTTAGGGAACACAAAGTGAAAAATAAAATCCTCTCAAAAATTTTAACAAGAAATACATTATCATTTTTAAACAACAAGAGGTTTTGGTTAGACTACCTACCAAGCATTCTGATCATATTGCCATAGCAAGAATTTGAAAACAAGAATTGAATTATCAGATAATCATACATTTGCGCTTCAAAGAGAAGCTGATTAATGATAATCCTCTAGACTGTATTATGCAAGCAAGAGATTAGGTATCAATCTAGTTTTATAATCCATGACAGCACTTTACCTCATTCCTCTCTCCAATACTTATATAAGCAATACCATATGTAATTTTATGTTATTAATTCAAGGATACATTGAAAAAAGTCACAAACCCAATATTATTTAATGATTCTGGACATATGTGCCTTCATTCAGCACAAATTTTCCAAAATTTAATGACACAGCACAAGAAATTGTACATAGCACACAGTGCCATTAAATTTGGATCAATCAAACCTCCCATTACCAAAAAACTAAATAATTAAAAAAAACAAGGAAATTAGAGCAGGCAGAGTTTTCCTCTCAATCTGCTGTCTAAACTGAGTACAAGCAGAAAATGTACTGTCACTAAAATAATTAAAGCTCAATTAACCACATTATGATATAATACTACTGACATTATCCTGTTGCCATTAAGACGAATTTTATCAGTCAAGATAAGTATTTTCTTTTAAATTCCCACCACTGGGATACAGTATCAATATGTTTAATTATGAAGACTTTTAGAGCAAAACATGGTATGCAATTAAATCCTCTGCAAGTATACTTCTTACAAAGCATACAAGTTTTGGGCTTTTTCAACTAAGGTTTTAAAGTGGTAACTGTACAACTGTACTTTCTGTCAGAGAAATTACTTCACCTATCCTGAGGGAAAGCGAAGACAATATCATATTTCCTGAAAAAAAACAGACATTACACTTTGGGACATCATAAACTACCTTTACTAGATAGTACTTTCTTCAAATCACTTCTTGGAAGTGTTGCAACTTGACTTTAACAAAACTACAGTACTGTTCCCACAGTTATTTCTTGATTAAACATGTTAACTCTACACAATTTTGTAGTGTGAAAAGCTCCACACTCAAAGATACAGAATATTCACACTATTTTGACCTTATCAAAAAACAGCAGCTCTGACTGTCTGAAAGGGACTTATTTATTCATTTAATAAAAGTGTCACTTTTAATAATACTCCTGGCTCTTCTGGGATCTTGGGTGGTTTTTTTAGTCTATGTGTAGTTTCAGTTCATTTCTCTTCCTCTGAGGAAAGTATTTTCCTAGGAAGTTTTTTTTCAAGGTAAAAAATGCTACCTTAATTTCAAATGTTTTCTCAATTTCCTTATTTTCATTATGTGCCTTTAATGTCTTACAGTCTTTAAAAAATTCTCTTTAGAAAAGCCAGACCAACCCAAGTCATCATCTGTGGTGGTGGGTTTTAGCATAGCCCTGGAATCTGTATTTTACAGATGACCTGAATTTTTGACAGCTGGTGACAATGAAACTGGTAATTTGTGTTGATTAACAGAAGTTTTTCAAACGTTGGTGGAGAAGGGTTTTTTTGCGTTTTTGCTTGTTTGTTTGTGGTTTTAAAAATGCATTTTTAATATATGTATGTATGTTTATATGGGAGAGTCATACTTTGTTGCAATGAGAAGTATCAGTTAGATCCAGTACATTAGAAATAGCCCTAAAAAAAGGCAAATTAGACATCACAGTCATGGAGTCAGATCTCTCCCTGTGAGGATGAGAACATTTTCTAGATCAAAGGCCATCTAATACATACTCCAGAGCACTTCCTTTAGTGACAAATGAACAGGTCCAGACAAATGATGGCTTCAGCCTTTCTTTCACTGGATATCAATTTGAGACAGTGTGAAAGTGAGTTTGTGGTTTTGCAGATAAGCTGATGAAATTCTAGAGGAAGGGTTTGACCTCCTTATTACTGGGAACTACCATCAAACACCAGGGCTCGATGCTAGTTATCTTTAAGGATGCTCCTCATCAGACCTTCTCACACATTTCAGAACTGAGATGAATTCAAAGGCTTAAAAACAGACTGCAGGAATGAACAGCCTTTGCTTTTAAACAACATGAATACCAAAAGGAGAGAAACAAAAGTTTGTCCTTTCAACTGTAACTGCTTCAATTTATTGGCATCTGTTTTTCCAGACCTTTAAGAAGAGGAGAGATCTGGAGAATGAAATGACCCAAAGAGGACTCCTGATATTCTATGTACATATACCAAGATACATCCCTGCACTTGGAATTTATTTTTTGCAACCTAATTTTAAACCTGATATAAACATATAAAGTTCCATTGCATTTCAGCAGCATTTTACCTTATTATGCCAACAAACACTTTGTATCTTAGTGTTTGAAAAAGCATTAGCATATGAATTTACCTATAAATATGAATAAATAGGTGCAGATGTGAGCACACAGCAAACAAACATTTGCCTTTCATAAGGCACCTCATTGTTATACAGAAGCCTACTCAATTATTCACGAACTGAGATACTCTTTTATCCCTGGCCTACTTTAGGATGCCATTGGCTGTAATCAAAACTTCTGAAAGACTTCTAAAGTCCTCAGATAATTGGGGAAGTCATTGTGAGAGAAATCAGCATCAGCCCTTTCAGAACCAAGAGAATTAGAACCACTACTGTGTTGTCCCCATAATACTTAGTATTTCCCGTGAGACTGTTTTCCAAATGTGCTTAGTTGAAGAAATGCCAAATATTTGATCATTTAATCAGGGTTACATCCTTGGATGAGCACTCACTGTTCAACAAATATGATTTTAAAATTTTCCATCAGGGCAAACAACACAAAGTCTACCCCATAGCATTGCATTTTTTACTGGAAAAATTCAGGAAGAGGGCATTAAGTACACGCTGGGTTTAGAATGTCTTTTATTACTGTATCAATTAGAAGGACAAAAACTTGATCATTACAATCTTGTGAAGGATTCTATTGAAATTACCTGCAGAGCCTTAGGCATAGCAGAACCACTTTAAACAACACCCCTCCTATCTCAGTTTTACAAGATGGGCAAAGCACAAAAAAAAAAATATTCCTCCAGATTCTATATACCTAGGATTTTGTGCAATTATGTATCAGTAAGCCACAGCAATAACTCAGCACACTTGTGGTCTGGTAAGAACTGATTAGGTTGTCCCTTGCGATAGCATATAGGGATGATTTTGATTACAATGTACGAGCTTGCTGGGGAGAGAAGCCACTTTCCTCAAGATGGATTCTGAGCAGCTTCATCTTGTTACTGAGAGGATTCCAGAACCTGGAACAACCTCATCAACCCCCATAAATGATTTCTGAAGTATTTTCAGTCAGAAATTTGACTTTTAATGCTGATACATTTTTATTAATATTCAGAGATCCTTTTTTTTATACTGTGCTTGAAACACTGCAAGAGATCAATTAATTATGAAATTTTGGCATAATCTTATTTTGATACTTTTTCTTCTGCTTAATATAGTTAACTGCTCAGCTCACATTTCCAGCACGATCATAATTTTTAATATTCTTGACTAAAATATGCAAAAATTTGGCCTCTGAATGGGCCATTACTTTTCATGCTCACATCATACAATTCTGTTTCATTCTTGCCATGGCTGTTCTTAACAAATCCATTAAAATACATATTGCAGGAAATCCACCGACTAGATTATTTTTTCAGAAAGAAGAAAATATTTTCCCCTTTTCTAAAATAATTTAAAATAATTGCTTAACAGTGGAAATCTTATGTATGATTTTCCATTTTCCAGAGATTTCTAAGGCCTTTTCCTAGTCATTTACAATAAATGCTTTTGAGATTCATATTTCTTTTTATCCACAGCTGCAGCAAATAAAGCTTTCCCAGTCATCGCTAATATTTAGAGAAGGGATTTTTATTGACAAGTTTCTACACATTACTCTAGAAATTTCACACTCAAACAACCCAATAGAAATCAGACACAAAAAAAATCCCTCATGCTTTCTTTTAAAATAAAGTTACAACACTATAAGCTTTTTTTCCAAATCACTTTAGATGCTCTGAAATCTCCCTGCATCTATCCAAAAGACAGTACAAATGGCAGCTTTCTTGGGTATATTGGAAAACCATCTAATTTTCTGCCACTAGCTGTAGAAACATTTGTCTCTTGAGAGAAACAGCAATGAGTCAGCTCCTAATTACTAACAGAAACCATCACTGACCAGGACAGGCACTGAAGCATCACTCATGGAGCTTTTTGCTAGCATAACCCATCACATTTTCTCCCAGGAAGACAACGACATAATAATATTCAGTTTTGCATTTACATCTCATTATCTGCAGGAAAGGCTAGTTGATTTCTCATCCCTGACTTGCCACGTGCATTGTTCCCCTGTTTGACAAGACAACATCTGCAGTATATGCATTAAAAACACTAAAATATGTGTTCGAGTTTACCTTACTAGTTATCTCCATTAAAAATGGATATTTCTATGGGCCATGTGAGAGAAATTCATTTTGTTGTGAGATTAAAAAATGTAGTCACAACTTAAAAATATTGCATTAATACTGAGAAAAAATAAAAATAGTTGCCACAGTAAAGTCATATTAACCATTGTTTTGACACCCACTATTTCCTGATTCTATGCATAATTTGGCTAAGGGAGAAGAGACAAGAGGTGACACCTTACTCTTTCAGTGAAACTACATTTTTCACACATTTAAGTAAAACTTAGAAGAAATTGAAGCATAGTTATTATCTGTAAAAAGGCCCAGGAGGAAAATGGGGATCTGTATCTCAGCCTAAAGAGCAAGTTACTGAGAATCTAAGCTACTGCTGAATCAATTCAACAGAAAAAAATATCCCAAACTACAAACCAAAAGACCTCATCGTTTCAATCCACTTACATGAGTTACCAGCACCTGCAGTTCTGATTTTGTTGTCTACCTTTCTGACAATAGAAATGAAATTCAGTTCCCACTGCGCTTATTGGGTGGAAAATTTGGATTCATATGAAGAAGCAAGAGAGGAGGAACACTGCTGCACAGCACCGAGCTCCCAAATTAGCACAGAGGGCGCAGAGTGGCAGGGAATTGAGGCCACCTCCTGCTCCTTCACCACACTGCTGGGAACTCACCTACCTCCCAGCAGCAGGGCAGAGATACTCCACAGCCACCTGATATCCAGCACCCAAACAGGAGAAGAGAAATGGATCTGTAGCCCTGCTCAGAAGCAAGGCTTACCTGCTCCTGATGTGGGGCTGAGACTTTAACATGAGAGACAATAAGACTGTGTAGTTTCAGATTTGTTTTGTTTTGTTTTTTTTAAATTGAATCTAATTCTCCACCTGCTTTTGCCTATTTCAATGTCTTTTCTTCAAATGTTACCAAACTATCTACCACAATAAAATCAAAGCTGTTTAAGCTGTAAAGTCAGAATTAAAGAAACTGCACAAATATATACCAAAAAAAAAAAAAAGACTAGCAGTGTCTTTAATAAGAAATATTGTTTGAAGATATGCTACGAATGCTATCCAGCAGGGAAACATTCCTCATCTATGATAACCTTGTATGTACCCTTGAGCTTCATTTCATCATCCAAATTAGGGAGCAAGGTTAAACTTCTCGTTTGCAGGGCTTGGAGCATGACCTTCTGCAACAATACAATTAGGTGTTAGATAATTTTAGTATCAGTTCAAATCCTAAAATTTCTGATAGCATTTTTTTATTACTAATATTTTGCACATTGCAAATCTGCTGGCATTTAAAGTTAGGAATTGAAGAAATAAAGAAACATCTGCTACAAACTGTTTCATCTAAGATTAGATCAATCCTTGTGGGCTTGATTGCAGTCTGACAATTAGGTTGGTTAGAGAGAGATGATTAGGGACAATTCACCCAGTTATAGTATACACACGTCATCTTCTTGCTGCCATAACATGCCATTATAGATTCATATAGATGCTTATAATATACTATAATTTATGGTGTTATAGTCACAGGCTATGCATGTAATCCATAAAAGGATTTATTTTATTATTAGGGCTTTATGTGAAATCAAAGTACACCATAGCAATTTTCCAACTATTCCTCTACTAGCTAAACTACTCTGTGCATCATGCAAATGCTTTAGTTATGGAATCTGAAGGTTTTTTATTTTTATGTATTTCAAAGAGAGCAGGGAATACATATCTGAACAGATCTGCACCTTGTATTCCTGTGAAAAGTGTTATATGACTTCATCAATCCTTAAGCACTCATAGTTTCAAACCTCACCACTGTTGCTTTGTTTTGAAGTATCATCAGGGCAATTCAAGGGCAGAAGGACAGCCTTCACAAAAAACACACTCTGACTCCACATGCAGTCTGCAAATCAGCAGAATTTATGACTTACATCTGAATTGATCTTATGGTTATTTTAAAAAATCAGTTCCAGTAGCCATTTCTTTTGGCGTTCTGCATCTCTGAGTTGGTTTTGGCAAGATTAACAGCAGTGATCCTTTTGGAGGAAAACTGGTACTGCTCACTTCATGTCTAGCCTCAGAGATGATGAAGTAAAAACATCCTCGAAATCAGAAGAAAAATTTGGTCTCAACAGTTGTAGCACACATCCAGCAGAAAAATCCCAGAGCTTCCAATATTTTTTAAAGAAATTATTATGTTCAAGAAATCTCAAGCATTTCACTGAGCTTAAGCTGAATTTGCAGCACCTACTTAAGAATAATTATGTACCCATGTATGTTGATATCTCCTCCTACACTGCAATATTTTAATATTAAATTTGGGTAGAGTTCTGAAACTGAACTGGAGTAGTTACCTTACTTAACTCGTCTGAAGATTTTTTAAGTGGAAATCCCACTTCTTAAAAAATGTTTTACCTAATTAGTTACAAGTAAACATAGTCCATTTAAATTTGAAAAATCACAAAGAATGGTTTGATATAATGCAATGGAAAGCAATATTTAGAGAATAAAACTAGGATTCCTTTCTTTTTAATACTATAAATACACACACAAATTATGAAAATATCACTATGTTTCTTCCACAGATGAGCTTATTAAGTGGAAACATGGTATCTTTTATGCATATTTTGTAGACAGTCATCACTTCTTGAGAACATTAAAAGTATTTATTGTACCTACAATGGAACCTACTGCTGAGAAACAAACAAGTTATTAAGATAGAATTCTTATTTATGTCTCTGGAAAACAAAATTCAGACTGTTACACACAAGCTGAAATAACACACAGTGAAAGATGGTATCAATTAGCTCAGATCCCTAGTACTTTTATGTTAGGAAGGAAGGGATTTGTGAAAGTAAGTGTTAAAAAATCAAACACATGCAACAGAGTACCTTAAAATGAAGCAGAATTTCAGAACAAAACAGTAATCACTGACATCTGCCCTATCTGCCATATAGTACCAAGAGAAAAAACTCAATTTTTGCAGCTCCAGTTTAGAAGGTTACAAGCTCAAAATTATCTTCAAAATCCAAAATTATTCCTCAGGTTTACATCAGCTATATTTTCTAACATATAATGGAATCATAGAGCAGTTTGGGTTGGAAGGGACCTTAAAGATCATTTAATTCCAACCTATTCCCCACACACACTTCATGTAGTGCAGGGTTTTCAAAGCACCATCCACCCTGGCCTTGAACACTTCCAGGGATGGGGCACACAGCTTTTCTTTCTCTATGCCTCACCATCCTCACAGTATAGAATTTCTTCCTAATATCTAATTTAAACCTACTCTCTTTCAGTTTAAAGCCATTCCCCCTTTTCCTATCATTACATGTCCTTGTAAGAAGTCCTGCTGCATCTCTCTGGAAGGCCCTCTTGCCCTCTTTAGGTACAGGAAGGTTCTCTAAGGTCTCCCCAGAGTCTTCTCTCCTTCAGGCTGAATAATCTGAACTTTAAGCCTGTTTTTATAGGAAGGTGCTCCAACCCTCTGATCATTTGTATTTTCTCTACATTATGGCAGAGAAATCCATCTTAGCAAAGGCATCAAAGTCCTCAGGATGCTGTTTTGATTGATAAAATAAGTGAAGTTTGCTTTGCATGGGATTTAACATAGCTGAGCACAGCACTAAGTCTAAAGCATTTTTTGTAAAGAAAAACAATGAGAGCTGACTGTAAGTGCCACTGCATATTTATGTAGGAGTATAATTTGTAACAGCAATTGATCCTCACAGTAGAATAGGAAAGTTAGAGCCTTTTATTCTTTGACACATGTTGTCATTTCAGCATATATTTATAAAACCTTGCA
>VWYI01038643.1:1351-29777 GCA_013399455.1 Anthoscopus minutus | reverse complement strand
AATAAATTTTTATTCTGATGAAACAAACATGGTAGAAAAAGATCAAAGTTCTCCAATGTATATACGCTGTAGCAACTTTTCTGTGGTAAGAATCAAATCTTTCCTTCTTTTTTAAAACCTTTTGTGACTTTAGTCCAGTTTTCCTTGCCACAGTGAAGCCTGGAAAGAAAACCACTGAACTTGATTGAATTAATCTCACATATAACTAAATCCAAGGTAAAAGTATTAAATTATCTTTAAGATATATCAAATACCTTCAAGCATTAGCAGCAAGGCTGCTGCTAATGCTACATTAATATTCAAACTTGAAATATAATTACTTCTGGTTTCTATAAATATCATGCTATGGTATCATATGCTTATGGAAAACACTTGCTTAATTCATTTTTTCTGAAATAGTACAGTTCATGAAAGGAGCTGTATACATGGTGTTAACACTGTTGCATCATCAGGAAACTCCCATCTAAAAATCAAATTGAACAATATGAACAGTTTCATTAATCCAATGCAGGGGCTGTAAAGCCTCTAATAATTACAGTTCTTTAGCTTTACCAGTGACTACTTAGTTTAATTTCCCTTTGTCTTCACAACATCAATGAAGCATAGAAGCATGTGGGAAATTAGTAAATGATAGTTTGTTAAATTTTAACCCTGAGATTTAAATCACAGACTACTTTTAACAAAAGTCTTGGACTGCTTGACCCTTTCAAAAGCTGCGTGCATTGCTCATGGTCAACGTGCCACTCTTGCACAATGTGTATGTGTGTGAAACATAAAATGTCATGAGATTGAGTAAAAGAAGAATTTGCATGTTCTACCATCAGTACTCTGGTAGGAATTCTAATTCCATGGAGCTCTCTAATTCAATGTGCTCTCTGGCATCTGCTTCAAACCTCTGTGTGAGTTAACTCTTCTCCAAGTCTTCTGCAAACATTGCTTTAACATGCTTAAACCCCAAAACTTAAATCCCCAAATTGTAAGTACTAACTTATTAAAAATAATAACTTGAAATTGGTAGATGTTCTTAATGTATTATGCATAATACCATAAAGCCAATGCTGGACATCTTGGAGATGACTTCAGTGTTACTGAACAAAATTCCCAGAACACAATCATCACATAACAGAATAAAGACTAGATTTTCATCTACTTTGAGCTCTTACTTTTCACTAGTATATTTCACTTCATGAATCTGCTTATACTCATAAAGAATGACTGTCATTCTGGATTTTACTTAGCAGAAACACCCTAAAGCATCTTCAGCCAAGGGCTTTTTGTTCAGCCCTTAATAAAACTAATGACTAAGTAATCTTTACATTAAATTTCCCAATGCCTGAAGAAAAGAACAATACTTACTTGTAATTGTCATCTTCTACAAATTTCTGAAGTTCTTCAATGTAACGGACAGACTTCAAGTACTTTTGCACATGGGGAAGTGTTGTGAGATGATCTGTGGAGTGTTCAAACAAACAAAAACTATTAACATTTACATTGCCCAAAATTATTATTTTCTCAGGGTTTTTTTAAATGGTTCTTATGATATCTTCATGGAAACAGATTTTGAACCTCCCTAAAAAATAAATTGGGCAGAAATACTACTTTGATTCTAAAAGATGTTAAAAACTTGATTGACCAAAAGTGAAGCTCTCAGTTGCTAAAGATAATACAGATGCATTTCATCATCATGACAGCTGGTGGATTTTATTAGATGCTATCTCACTGGTAGAAAAAAATTATCTACTGCAAAATCAGCTAGAATTTTTTGTTCATTGTTCCAGGGAAAATCAAAGCCTGCAGCCATATTAGTGGTTCTCCTATGCCCAAGAACTGAGAAGACTTAAAAGGTACTAAATAACTAATTAATAATTACAATGCTGAATACCAAGAATGAAAGACACTAAGTTCAGAATGACAGGAGAGCCTCTTCACACATGGTGCATGGACAGGAATATGCCTTGTAATACCTAACTAAACTTTTGTGCTCTTGTAACTGTTTTAAAGGCACCCATCATCCCAGAATATTGTTTCAACGCCATATTTTAATTTTCATCTTGATTTTAACAAAATCTCTCAAAATTAATGCATAGCACTGCAGGAAGCTACCAAAACTGTAAAAAAGAAAGGGTCAATGAAATAATGAGGTTTCTTCTTCATCCAAAGTATTCAGAGAAAAAATGAAACTCCCAATAAGAAAATGACACCTGAATAATCTAGTTATTCAGAATCATGTTATTATACATACCTAGTTCCTACCTTTAAATACTCTGAAATGCAAAAGTTGACAAAAAAGGATAAGGGCTGGATACTTAAATGTACACAGTTAACATCGCACCCTGTTTTTTCACAATCTAACAATCCTTTTTTAAAAAATATCTCCAATATTGCAGCTTTTAAATTTTCTGGATTTAATTATTTAGCTGCATTCTAGTCTTTTCAGCTTGTTACATGTTTAAGCAATGAGAAGTCATGCTAAGTCACCAAGAGTACTCTGAGTATTCATTAAGACACCAAAACCAGCATATTTCTTGATATAGCGCTTCACTAGCAGGCTAGAACTGCAGAAATTATTTTTAGAGTAAAATCCTGTTAAGAAAAAGAAGCAACCCCTGCTTCTTTTGAATTTCCTTGATTTTCTTTTGTAAACCCTGAAGTCAGTTTTCCTCACTTTATCCAGGAGCAACACACGTGCAAAAAGCTGAGCACAGTTGAACAACTGTTGTATAGACTGAAATATTTGTATTTCATTCTGTAAATATATAACCAGGATGCTAATAACAAAATGATAACCAAACACATTCCACACTCTAGATATCATATCTACTGCAAAGTAAAGGGAAGATATTAAGATAATTCTCTCTGATTGCCTCTGGTGGAAACGATATTTAAGCCAAATGCAATAGCTGCATTTGAAAGTATGTAATTTGTACCCCACACGTAACAATAAACTCTACACAACCTCTCTTACAGCTCTTACAATGTAGAATACATGCTTATCTGCCCAATTTCCTGGTAAGACTAAAGCTAAACAGATGTGGAAGCTACATCACTTATCACTTTTCAACTCTTACCAACATTAGTCTCTTGTGCTCCCTCAGGGCCAAAATTTGCTTCCAGATTCACACTAAAATAATTTTAGTTAAGGCTTGATAGGCATAACAAAATTTACCAACCATAGTTGCAGGATACTTGCAGATCAGCAATTATTCGGAGAATATTGTTCATTTGATTGGATCTTTGCTCATTCTCCATTATGCTGTCTGAAGCAGGATATGCAGAATCAATGTAGATTAAATCCAAGAGATAAATTCCTGAAACAAACAGATCAATCACCCGATTGATTTAGTGTTTCAAACAGAAACAGTTGCATGATTTTTAATTAATATAGAAGCCAGAAGCTGTTTACCCCCACTGTGGTCTGCGTCCATTAAACAAAGGAGAGCTTGGGATTTGCATTTTGAAAAATTACGTAACCACTGCTTAAGTTCTATGACAGCCCTCTAAAAAGACATAAAAGTATTTTGTACTTAGGCTACTGCCTACTATAAGCAATTTGCAGGAGCATAAAAAAGACACTAAAAAAAGGAGCGAGAGCTGCCCCAGCCAGTGGTCCTGACAGTGGGGAGACACAATGCTGCTGGCTCCCATGACCAGAGACTACTGCAACGCTTCCTTTGTGTGCCACCAAGTGTGGAAGATCTCCAATCAAGTTTTCTGCCCCGAGACTGAGGAAATCCCTTGCAAGACTTTTTCTTACTCAAGCTGAGCTCGCCACATATCTGTTTCTCGAGATCTCTGCCATCCTAACCAGTATGTTGCACATTGGATCACACTGTGTTATGTCCAGCCTCAGCCAACACCTAATTTCTTTATGTTTTTACCCTTATTCATTCATGCGTGCTTGAAAAGCTTTATCCTGCTTAGAGAGGAATGAATGAAGAAATCATATGACCCATCATTGGAAACTGAAGAGACAGACAAAGAAGTGGCAACAAGCCCAAACAAATTCAGTTTGTTACAAACTGTTAAATGCTTTGCTTGGAAACTATAAGACCATAACTAAACTGTCTCTCAAGTCCCCAGCAATCTGAGAACTTGGACTATGAAAAAGCCATATATGCCCACTAGATCCAGAGACATGATAAATAGGAGAGTGCTCCAGTGACCAAAGGTAATTTAATAATCCCACCAAAACGAAAAGGGATGTTTAGACTAGTAAAAGAGTGGAATAGAGCTGGATTAATAACTGAACAACATACAAACCAATGGGATTTTCCAGTAATGCTGGAGTTAAAACAAAGAAAAAAGATGCTTAGAAAATTTTACAGTCTAGTTTAATTTTCTGCAATGACACAGATTAGTCCTTCAAAAATTTTCTTCCCATATAAAAAATCCTCTCTTGAAGAAGTAATATATCGCATAAATATGAGTAAAGTTTATAAAGCAGAGGTTCGTATGACTAAGACTACCTTAACAGTTTTCTCTTAAGAGTAACCTGGGGTATTTATTGCTTTCTCCCAAGAATATTCTAAAAACCATTCTCAACTTATCTTCATTTCTCTCTCTACACATTTCTACCTCTAGAAACACAGAATGATGTATCATTAGAAGTTAAAAAAGTTTTGAGTGATTGTTTTATTTGTTCTCTTTTCTTGAAACAAAATCAAACAAAACTCCTCTGTTTATGTGATTCTTATAGTTTGCTGTTCTGGACCTACTGATTAAGTATGCCGATGTGATTCTACTTCTCTCAGCTACAGCAATTTCCCAAGCCAAAGGATGAGTGAGTTTAAAGGAAGAGGGAGTAATCAGGGTTTGCCCTCCTAGATTATCAAAATATATACAAAAGCAGAGAGGTAAAAAGAAAAAAAATATGATTTATGAGATTAGAAGACAATTTTCTACAAGTTTGTCAAGCAATACTTGCTCTTTCTTTATCCTTTTTCACTCTTGTGAAGAAAAGCTACTTATCATACCAGTTAATTATATCTCATACGAAATTTTACGTATCATACTAGAGAAATATAAACAGAACTTTTGTCCTGTTTTTTTTCCACATTTCAGTCTTAGATTTTAGAGGGGGCGAAACAACCCCAATTATTATTTTCAGCTTTTCTGAACTTTATCTGTACAAGGGTTTCACCCATACTGGGAACTGCTTTGGCCATCATCTAAACACTCAAGAGATCCTAACACCTGCTCGAGGCCAGCATGGACCAGGCACCTTATACCTCAGAAAGAGGGAAGAACTCCAATTTCCCTAGTATTAAAGTAGCTTTGTAACAGTTTAGTGTTGAACAAATCCTGAGTCCCCGAGGTTTTGCAATGGCCTAGAAATCCTACCTAGACTGAGGATCCATACAGCAGCTCTTCACTGTACCCTCTTGCCAACTGGCACATCAAAATATAGTTTAGAGTTACAGCCATAAAAATTTGCTCACAGCCTTTACAATGCAACATACCTTATGGTAGCCTGGGTCAAGGCCACTTTCCAGCTATTTTGAGCAAGTCTGCAGCTATTCTCATTGATATTAAAGGTATAAACACTTCCACTCTGTAGCAGTGGTTGTAAGCATTTTTTCAGGACAAAGAATCTATTTTCCAGGACAACATACAGATGAGGACCAACAAGGTATACAAGCACTAGAAAGGATGAAGGGGTGTTAGCCTAGGCCCTGTGAATTAAAAAAAAAAAAAAGTCTAAGGAAATGGGAAATGGGCTTTTAGTAGGTAGTGGGATGCAGGAAAAAAAATCTCGAACTGAGAGCTGGCAAAAAAATTAAACTGAATGTAATATGCTAGAATAGAAAAGAACACATTACACAACAAGCTACAACTTTCCCATATTGTTCCTCTCCCTCTCTTCCTTTAAAGCAAGAAAGATAATCAGGTTTTCATTATTTTTTTTAAAATCTGGGCAGTGATATTTTAAACCCTTCTCTAAATATAGTTTGATAGTAGGTATAGATAAGAGTCCATCCATTTTGCACAGAGGAATGACAAAATTATTCCTTTCAGCAAAAGACTTCAAGACCCGTTTCTCAAAGGAAAGCCTCAGGGCTGCCTCGCGCCAAAGCAAACACACAGCACTAGCTTTCAAACTTTGGCTCACATTTGCGCTACTGTGCTCTGAAAAAAGCTAGGATGTGAGGCCATCGGGATATTTTCCAGAGGATGAGCTCATGGGCAGCTTCTTCCACGGGCAAGTATCATTTTCCAGGGATCTTCAATTTTCTCCACTGTCACCAGAACTAATTTTGCAGCTGGATACTGTATGCAGACAAGTGTTCATTAGTTTACAGTCCCATGGAAGTAACAACACATGGCAAGGCATGGCCAAATAATCCAGGACTACATTTATTACTGAAAATCACTCTGTGTAAAGGGAACTAATTATTTTTAAGTTGGCAAAAGAAAACCAAACCTGTAACACCGAGCTTTTAAACTTCTACTGGAGAGATCAAACAAAGCAGTAATATTAGTAACAGTTTAAAGAGAGGGAAACATTAGAACGGAAAAAAAGTGAACTTCAAATGTAGCAGTCAGTGCCAGCCAGAAAGGACATTTTGAGTGCTCCATCCACCAGACAACAATTTCCAAGGCTAAATTTTACTGAAAAAAGAACTTATGGAGAACTGCAGTGTTCAGCAGGATGCAAACCTAAGTCTTTATATTTGTGTCTTGATTTAAAGTTAAGCTTCCCCTATTATTTTCTTTATTCAATACTCAAGGCTTCTGAGAAAGTAGCACTGAGGCAAGACAGTAAATAAGCATACTTTACAGTTGATGGGTACTAGCAAAGCAGTCTTAAGGAAAGTACTCCCAAGCCTTCGAAAGTCAGTGGTTATTCAGCTTCACTCAGTTCTGAAGAAGCTGAGCTGAAGCATGCAGGCTTTAAAAAGTTCATGAACAACTACAGTGTGCAATTTGTTCCTTGTTAAGAAAGACTGACATAACATGCTATGAAAGACAAAACACTTTCACAAGTGTGAACACAAAACAGTAAATCACATGTACAAAGTTATATTAATGAGAAAAGCTGGACAGGTATTCCTTTAAATAGCAGAAACAGAAGCAAAGAAATCTCTTTTTTAAGGCATTTGCCTGCAAGTTAGAAAGCCTGGGTTCAAGTTTTCTGTTCTGTCACAGATGCCTCTCACCAGAGCAGCGCTGTTTAACAATTCAGAACTTCAAACCTCTTTGGGAATTTATGACAATATGCAGTCACAATGTGTAATCCAAAACTTACACTACCTAAAATTGTTTCACAAATATACACTGTTGCAAAACTGATCATAAAAAAATATGTGCAGATAAAGACTGAAAACTTGCATCATTATTAACAGTGTCTTTTTTACTTTTTATCTTTTTTAACTTTTTTAATAACAAACATAAAACTATACTGCAAAATAGTAGGGCTAACGAACCAAGAATTAGGTGGTTAAACCACACCACCACTGCATACCTGATATATCCTTTCATGCACAGTGCTCTGTTAAAAGTCTGTGCAATTCTAAAAATACAAGCTAGGAAATAGCTGCTGTATGATATTCACTACTTTGCAACAAAAAAATAATTAGCTGATAGAGAAGTATCTCACACTAGTCTAGTGGCTTCCATTTATTATTCTTAGGTAACATTTTGATAAAGTACTATAACAAGTTTGTATTACATTTATTTGGTAAATTGTACTATTACTGTGAAAACCACAAACACATGCTGTAAAAGAAGGTAAAAAAAAAGTTAAATGTTTTAATGAACAATTTAGTTCCCTACTTACAATCATGTACACTTCTGAAGGTATCTACAGCCCCTGAACACACATATGCTGCTGTGTAACACAGAAGGCTGGGCACAGAGAATTCCTTCAGTACAGAAAGCAGAGTCTGCGAGACACACAGTAACTGGCACACATAACAGAAGAGAATCTATGGAAAGTAATTATTTTCCATTTTTGCTCCTCACAAACTGAATAATGACACCGGTTTGATAGGAGAGCCAAAAGAGACAAGGATATGTTTCCAATTTCTAGTCAACTATATTTATGAAAGCATTTTCCTACATACAGTAGTGTGGTTGTATCACACTAAAGTAAGCAGAGGTCAGAGGGACAGTAACTTATCAATTAACTATGCGGTAGAAAGTCCAAATTACTACAGTCAGCAGTTTGTAAAACCAAAGACATCATTGTTAGGAGATTAGCTCATAGGCAAAAAAGCCAACTGTTTTGTGGTATCGCTGGTTTCAAGAAGACTGGATATTTTCCATGGATTAAGGGCTGGAAAAATTTTCTACAAAACCAAATGTATATACTGGTTAACCTTGGTCGGATTTGGATACTCTAAAAAAAACTGAAGACAAATCTTTGCTAGGACAACATCATGTGATTTGCAACACAGAAATGTATTCATTATAAAATGTCTCAAGAGAGGCTTTACACATTTATGACATGGTCCCATGGATGGCCATCAAGGTCATCCTTACAGGATTGGAAAGCTTGTCATCGGAAAAGAAGCTGAAGGAATTGGGTTTGTTCAGCTTAGAGAAGTGAAGGGGCAGGAAGGGAACCTAACTGCTCTTCCAGTACCTACAAAGCAGTCAGAGGGAAGATGGAAATACTCTCACCAGAGTGATAGCAACAGGTCAAGAAGTGTGTGTGTGTGGGCGGGCATTCTATCTGCATATAAACAAATTTCCTCTCTGTGAATTTACTTAAATATTGAAATAGGTTTCCCAGAGGAGTACGGTAATTTCTCCTGCGGGAAATATTCAAGCTATGGCTTGAGTGCACACCAGATAACCTAATTTATAGGCACGCTTTCCCAAGAAGGTAGACCAGATGATCTCCAGGGGCCTCTTCAAGCCACAACTCTACTGTTCTACGACAAGTTTGATAAATGTGCTAGCCTATACCTGCATATCTGTTACTGAAGAGGAGTTTGGAGTACAGCAGTTATATGGACTAATTTGCTGCAGCAGGAAGGCTCTCTATGTACAAGTAGACAATGAATCCTGATTTTAATTGTGACTAAAGCAAGTACTTCAAGCAATCTCTTTTATCATTAGATATAAGCAAAATTTACCTCATAAAAATGTAGAGCTAGAGAAGGCACCTTATTTTGGCTCAATCTACCTCTTGCAACATCAACTAACAAAATTTAAATTTGACTTTGCTCCAATGGTTCTTCCTGAGTAACCTCACCCTATTTAATCACTGGAATTAATCATTCCACATTTGTCACTGCAGCTAGGAAGCCTAATATAGAAAAACAGATCAGTAAGAGCAGCAAAATTCAAGCAATTTTCCAACTAAGATACCAATTTCTGAAAGAAAATGTTACCAAGAACTCACCTGGAATTACATTCAAGAAGTTGTACCGTGAGTCATCTCTGACTGGTGCAAACCATTTTGTTATCCACTAAAATGGGCTAAAACATTCTGAAGCTGCTTGGAGCTTTCTACCAAAGCTTTCCTTGTTCACAAATCAGATTTTCTCCAGAATACTGTCAAATTTTTTTTTAATTTTTCCCCAAAATCCAGCTATTTCCTAATACTTTTCCCATGAATCAGGAAAATGTATTACAGAAGATTAAATGCTTTAACAGTAATGCATTTTAACATTTTTAAACATATGCTATTCAATGTCAGAAAGTAGAAAATGCTTCAAAAAGACTATAGGAAAAAGGCAAAGGTACAATAGCATGTTTTCCACATGTTGCTTCCTGTCAGCAGCAAGTGGTGGTTAGGGACTTCCTGAGACAGATCTTGTATAAACACTTTTGGGTTTAAGTCTGGGTGGTAATTTTTCTTTATAATATTTTTTTCTCTGGATCCATCAATTTTTTTTCTTTTTCCTGCTACTCCTGCAAAAACACTTCTCCTTTTTTAACTTTGGGTTTGAAAGATCTTGTGGCACATGAATCCAGCAACTGAACTGCACCCTGTCTGGAAAAACAATCTGTTTGATTTTTCAAAGTTTACCTTTTTAAGATTGGTACATTCTTATCTCTTTCTGCTTACCTTGAATTTCTGATCACTGATTCCAAGTTAATTTCTATGACCAGATATTTTATAGTATTTTCACTCATTCTCAGAGCCAAGTCTTTCAAACCACTCCTTGCCAACTGCATTACCCTACTGAAGACAACAGTCAGACTTCACAGCCAGAAATAACTGGATGTTAGTACCTTTCTGCTGGTAGGATGTTTTATTCTCTAACCATAGACATAAATGCAAGTTGAACACTGAGATTCTCAGTATGAAAGACAAATCAACTGAAATATTTTGAAAAATCACATAATTCAGCCAAAAGCCTCTTAAAAAAACAGCCTAAAGCCTTTTAAAGAAACAGTGAACTGCACTTCACAGTGCTACAAATCCAAAGAAAAGGTATGTCCATTTGGTCCAAGTAGAATGCCCACACAAACGCAAATCCCATTTTTCTATTCAGTCCTTCTCAAAGAGCAAATACCTAATGTTTTCCAAACAATTCAGTTTGGAACAATCACCTGGAACATCCAAATAAAAGCTTCCTGTCATCTATCAAGTCAGTACAACTTTTTCCCTGTAGACAAAATTGCAATGGGTTGAAGAAACCTTTGTCATATGATATTTGGAACAACCCATACACAAAAACTGACATAAAAAGGTTATTTGGACAGCTTTTAAGACACAAAAAAGCCCTCAGTACTTAATCACAAGGCTAATCTGTGTAAAAATATGTTTCTTGTTCAGCAAAGAGGACAGACAAAGAAACAGAGTTTGGTTATTTCTGATTTTTCAAATATTTTATTTATGAAGTAATTACCTGTAAGAGAACACTAACGACTAAAAAATACAGCACAAGAGAGGCTAGGTTCCTTCACTGAGCAAAAATTTTAGGCATCTAACTGTACTTATTTAAGTGCCCTAAAATCAATGAACCTGCTCTCTGTATTAAAGGGCTTAAAAGTGGTCATGGATACTTAATAAATATGGGCCTAAATAAACAACCTCACCATCAGGAAATTGTTTCTTTCAAGAACCTTGGTGCTGCAGGGCATAACTGAAAGTTAGAAACCTTTATTATCCTACAAAAGCAACAAATCTAAAACTGTTCATTCTAAAATGAAAACGAAATACTCCACCCAAGTAGTAAACCAGCTACAGCATGACCTATCTACCTCTGCGAGTAGTTAGGAATTGGAGAAACCAATCAGGAAATGACAACAGGAAACAACCACTAATATCCTGACAAACACTCATGGCAACCTACTCCCTTCACTCTTCCTGCTCCCACTTCCCTTCCTTGAGCAGCTCTGTGTATCCTAGGCTGAAAAAGCACCTTGGGAAGGAAGGAGTGTAAATCATACACATACGGAAAGAAAGTTTAATGGTAATATTGTTAAATCTATCAAAAATTAACAGAATTATCACCTTCTGGTTCTATTAAGCCAACTTTTACAGTATAAAACTGGAAAAGATTTGGACTGCTTTAATCTCAAGCATCCAGACTATGCTCCTAACTAGCCCTGAAATGGCCAATCCAGCCAGTGGGCCTCTCTCATTAGAATAGAACGGAATGGAATAAGCTTCTGAGTTAAAATAGAAAATAATTAACATAAAAACAGTAAGCTGAAGGAATCACAAGTCATACAGGAAACGTACAAAAAGCTTAAAAAGCCTAAGGCATACTGGATTGAGAGTGTAATATAGCTAGACATGGGGGTTTTTTTCTGACATTCACTTCTGTGAGGAAAATACTTTATAATTATTACTTGTTCCTATTTTAACTGGAACTGAAGTAGCTTTAATACACTATCTTTAAACCTCTCTATTTGTCCTCTGGTTAATTCAAGCACTCTCGTATTCGTTTCCTCCAATTCTACAAAACCCAAAACTGACAAACTGCAAACATATCCATTATTACAATATGATAAAGCTTTCTTATGATGTCAACAATATACAGGAATGAAGCAACCATTTGGTTTCCTAAACTGTAATAAAAAATAATGTTTTAATGTTACAAAGATTCACGTCTAATTTTGCTAATTTCCTTGCAGATTTCCCAGCAAGTTAGAAAAGCAGATTTTACATTCATTCATTTGACAAACTCGGAGGTAATAGCTAATAACCAAAACCATTCAACACACAGTGTGCTCCATAATAGCAAATTTTTAGAGGTTCCAGGAAAATTGCAGGAATTCCCAGCATTCAAATGAGAAACAGCCCTTAGATTACAGGGACAAGTATGAAGAAACATACAAAATGCACTGAGGTTCAGCCAAGTAACGAATTCTCCATCTGCATTCGAATGTTTTAGAGCTTGCTTCAATTTGGACAGTCTTACTGTCCATTATTTCTGCTTTCGAGCTGTTGCCTGACAAAGATGACCTAGGAAGTACTAAGAAAGGAGCCCCTCAGCGCTACACTGAGCGAGTCTGCTGGCTCCGCTGGCGCCCGCCCGAGTGCCTGGGATGAACATCCATCTCTGCATCCCTGAGCACGCTGTGACGAGATCCTAAGGCAGGAAGTTCCCCCCCGCCCCAGCCCCATTTTGGGGCTGAGTGCCGCGAGTCACACTCACTGCCGCTTGACGTAACAAAGCGGCCCCGCGTTCCTCGCTGTCTCCCCAGCTCCCCCTCAACCGAGGCATTAGCGTTTTCTCGCGGCTGACACCCGGCTTCCCCCGAGGCCGGGTCCCGCACCCTGGGCGGGGAGGGCTCAGCCGGGGTGGCCGAAACACGAAGCTCCTCCCGGCGGCCCAACAGCCGCGGCGGCTCGGGGGTGGAGGCAGCTCGCCCGTCCAACCAGCGCCCGGCAGCTCGCCGCTGCTTCGCCTCCTCTCCCGCTTTCCCGGCCAGGATAAGCCTGCCACAAAGAGCAGGGGTTCAAATGAGGCTGCTCCGGGCCGCCTGAAGGGCTAGTCGGGAGCGCCGAGAGCCCCGCGAGAAGGCACCGCTTCGGACGCGGGGCGCAGTCCGGGCTGACGAGCTCAGAACGGTCCTGGAGCAAGATAAGCGCAGAAGAGGAAGAGAATTGCGCCTCTCTCCCAAGTACGTCCCAGCTGGTCCTAGCACGGCACACGCGGACTGCGGGTCGCCAAGGCGATGTCACTGCGCTCGGGCCGCGGCGGCAGTTGCTGACGGGAGAGGCCGAAGAGCGGAGCCGAGGAGACGCGGTAAGGACTGGGTACTACCGGGGCGGCGGTTCCGTAAGCGCGGCTCCGAGCAGCTCCCGCTGTACGGAACCACCCAGCCGATGTAAGCTTACCAAAGTAGGACTGCTCCCTAAAATAAAGCAAGCCCGTTTTTTGACTTCGAAAAACCAAAAAATACTTCCGAGCCCAAAAAAAAAGCCCGCCACATATTAAAATAAAAGTTGTAAGACATCTGAGACGTTACGTGCCGGGTAGTGAACGCCTTGATATTATTTTCAAGAATACGAATTTATTTATTTTAAAAATCTTACGAGCAAAAATAAGTAACTTTGATCTTCACGCTTCTTTAAACTTGCCATCCAAGAATTTTTCTAGGACATACTATTTTCTGAAGGACCACCTGTCTTAAAAACTATGAAACCTCCATTCAGTCTGTTTTATACTCATGTCTGATTAGGGAAATACAAACCTTTCTGATACTTTAACTGTCTATAAAGTAATTATTTAAAGTATTTCACAAAAACTTAATAAAAAAAGAAGCTAGCATTTATGAGTACATTCATGTAGACATCAAACTATTACACGATCTAAGTGCTATTTTTCACGGGTGAAATGAGTCACATTTATTAAAATATGAATCTGTTTAAAGGCTGTTATGGACAATGTGCATGCACACATATGAGCACACACAGTACAAGCACTTTCTGGTAGTGATTGGATTAAGTGAAAATAAGGCGAGGCCGCTGTTAAGGGAAGCAACAACAAAAGCAGTGCTTTCTTTCAGTAATTACATTCCACATCTATGACAGAACTTCAGTAAAGCACAAAGAATAATCCACAAACAACTGAAATTCTTGGTAATCAAGAGGAAAATTTGTACTTCTTGTAACTAAAGAAGCTTTTGCCAAAACTTGAAGAAAGTTACATGGCAACAAAAGATACATAATCTCCAGCAGTTTCTTGCAGCAACTGATAGTTTTTCAAAACAAAAGTTCTCCAAGACCTCATGAAGACAATCTCGTTCTGAAGTATTGCTTTAGTCATCCATTCCCCTCATTAGAAATAGTATTATGTTTTAAGAAAACTGAACTGGTGCTTGAACTAAAATTTCCATTTCAAGTAGGCAGAAAAACTGACAAGAGAATATATTTAAATACAAGTATCTTAAAGGAATTAATTGGTTAATGCCAGTGTGGCACTTTTTACAATGGAAGCAAGTAACTAGTGGCAAAACCATAAAAGTGATTCCCTCCATAAGTTTGGAGTTAAATTTTTCAATTCAGTTTAGTATCATGCTTTCATAACTAACACTGCATGCTACTATCTGTCAGCCCTTCCCTATATCTTTATTTTAAAACTTAAAGCCCAACTTTAAAGTTTTTTTCAATACATGTGGTGGACATAATATTGTACTGTATTTTCACTGTGAATTGCTGTTTCCTTTTACAAAGCCAAAAATAACCCAAACCAACCAACCAAAAAAAACCTAAAAAACCCACTATCTAGGTTTTTCACAGCAATACTTTTCATCTAAAAGTCATGATGTGAGTTTATTTTCAAAGAAAACCTGCAGCAGTGGGAGTCCCTCCTCTTAGAAAAGAGGAAACTCACATTAAGATAATTTACTTTGAGAGATAAAAATTGACAGGATAAATTAACATAACTCCATGGAAGAAAATGTGTGAAGGAGTAAAAAACAGAGCATGAGCTCTAAGACAAGGGGTAGGGAGTAGCAAAGCAAGCAGATTTAAAAAATTCATGCTTGTCTGTCTTATCACAATGGTGTTGTGAAATCCAGATCATATTACTGGCTTGGTGCCTGGAACATGCCAGCTAACTGTAAGTTCACGAACATTGGCTATCAAAGGATTCTGCAGATGCAAAAACTTAAGATTTGTTTTCAAAAATGCAAAACCAAGCCTTCTGATCTTTTCATAGCAAGATTTTACATTTTCAACACCCTTGCTCCATTTGCTTTTTTAATGCAATAAAAATGTAAAACTGCACTAATCTAAAAACACCTTTTAATATCAAAGACAAAAGTACTAAACAGTGAAGATGTGTTGCTAGCTGTTCATGTTTCTTTAGAATGCATAGTTATCAATTAATGTATGATTTCACAATAAAATATAGCAGTTTATCTTCTAGACAATAAATGCTGCCATAGCTAACACTATGCCTTTTGTGAACATGCCTTCCCTTACATGCCTCAGTGCCTGAGGACTCTGCATAGAACATGGCATATCAGAGGTATGGAGGAAAAGACAGCCCATCAAAAGGGTCTCCTAGCCTCATTTGATTAAATATGATCAGCACAAAAGAGCTGATTAACCCACAGAGCTGAATTTTGCAACAGTGATTTAGCACAGATGAATGAGCTCATCTGTATGTACAGTATCATTTTTTCTTCATAGTCAAAGCAACCATTTCAGAAAATATGAGTGTTACGCAAAAGCATGTGTGTTATCCTTTTTATATGTGTGGTTTTCAGCTGTCTGGGTATTCTAAAAGGCTTTGATTTGTAGCAGTAATTACAGTGCATTCAGTTCTGGCACACTGGACCTACACGGACTCTTAACAATCCAGCCTCTAGACTGTAAGCCCTTCCTCAGTCAAATCAATTTGTAGAGATGGAAATAAATGATGAGTGTTGGACCTTGGCTATCCACTCTAATAAAATGGAAATCACCTATTACAAAAAACTCAAACCTCCCAAAAAAACCCCACTCCACATCACAAAAATAAAACCCTATACAGAAAATAGAGTGAAACATTAAAAGAAATTATCACAATCCCAAAATTAACTTCTAAAGTATGTAATACTCTGGGAGCCTTTTTAGGGAGGCTGAGTGACAATGATTATTGTAAAAACAACAGCTGTTATCTCAAAGGTATGTTTCTCTAGCTTTGTTGCAGTTTACTATACATAGAAATACAAAAGCAGCAGCAAGAAGCAATTATATTGCTTATACCTACTTGGATCTGTTATGCTCCTTATCTGTTGGAATAACCCATAATAATGCAATTCAAGATACAGAACTATTCTGGTATGAAATCCAGGCAATTATTTTTCCCATTTGTCTTAGTTAAGGTTTTTCACACAAAATTCACAAAGATCGTTATTTTGCTTTTGTACTTTTCCAAAATGCTATAGTACAGGTGATGTCTTAGGTATCAAAACCTTTCCTCCTTAAAAACTTACTTGTAATATTAAGCAATACATAGTAAAGTTCAGTGCTCAGCCACCACTCAGTAGCCTTCCTGCTGTTTTAGCTCTACTTTTTGCAGGACCCTGAAAAGCATGGGTATAAAAAAGACATAGTATAGACTCCTAGACACAAAATACCAATTTCTCAATGGTGCAAAGCCTCAACATTGCAAAACCACTTTGGATCTAGATGGGAGAGTGTTGACACTATATACTCCAGGGCTTTCATATACACATTTCTTTCCAGAGCAATAACGCAAGAGTCTCTTTTAGGAACAAACTTCATTCAACAAAAAACAGTCAAAGCATTGAAAAGCTACTGGCAGCATTTTCAGATAAGATTAATGATTCTATGATTGTTATTACTAGTCATATTTTTCATCTGATGGAGAAAGACCTTCCCTTGTACACAGAATCCCACACTCAAAATATTTCACAAAACCTGAGACAGTTAACCAGTCTCTTTAGTAAAAAAGAGATCCTCCGAGGCATGGCATCACAACCAACAAATAACGAAAACAGCTATACAGTTTGGATTATCCAATATGATGCATATTGTAAGTAGCTGAAACCCAAAAAGACCATAGTGCTGATATTGCTACCTTTAATGCTCCCTCTTAAGGCAAGCTAATTGAAAATAGAAATGAGTAATTCCCAAGCAGTAATATTTTTCATGTAGAAATATTTTTACCCTTATAATTTCAGGACCATGATAGTGATTAAACAATAGGTTGTGAAAAATCTGTATAATTTTATATTGTAAAATACTAAAATCTTGCTGAAGTATATGAATTTCAAGATACCTGTAAAAATCAAAAGGTAATACATTTTGAGTAATGAAAAGCTGCATATAAACAAGACAGAATACAGGACAGAAGGATGTTTTAAAGCACAGCCAAAGTAAGATTTTACTTATGCTTTCTCTCTAAAGGACAGAAAAAGCAATCAAATGCTGAAACACCTAGTTCAGAAAGTTTATTTCCTCTTTTGTCACCAGATCATGGAAACATCCTTCCCTGGGTAAACAATGAATGCGCAAACCACCTACTTCCAATTATATACAGATGGGCTAACTTCTGGGATACCAGCTGAAATTTTAACTAAAGCACTTGTGCTGGCTAGGAGTATAATACTACTACAATTACATGCCATATAACAATGCTGCCAAACATCTTCATACAAATGCAGTTATACTGGCAAAAGACAGATAGGAAAAAAAAAAGTATTTTGCCTGAATAAAAATTGAAATATACTGCCAAGTAGGGTAGACATACCCAAAACTGAGGTTTGGTGGATCTGCATTAGGGCAAGTTTGCCCCAACTCAATTGCCATGAAAAGTGCTTTTACAAGCACGTCTTGAACAGCCAGAATCTAGAAATGAAATACTGAAATTACTTTCATCTGATTAGAAGCTCCATTTGATGTTTAATCAAAATAATTTATTTTTAAAATGTGCTTCAGGCACCTGCTCTTTGCTGGTATGCTTGTGCGTTAAAAGTTTTGTCAGTATGCATGAGGGTAAGAGACAGACAATACTGTATTTCCAGTAATTAAGAAAATTTGCCCCAAACCTGCAAGCGTGCTTTTAGGTTGAAAAGTCTACAGCTGCCCAAGTGGAATTTTGCACTGGGAACAAATCTGGCCCATGTAATATAGTTTCCTCCCAGTCCACTGTAGAAGAGCTACTGGCAGAGGGCAAGGAGAAGGGAGCCAGAGAAACAGGAAGAACTGAGTAATCAGCAAGCAACAGCAGCAGTCAAGTACAATGAGTATCAATTACTCCCAGCAATTACTGGGCAGAGGAGAAAACTAAAAGTTAATGTCCTAGATATCAGATGTGAACTTCCTCTCACCTGGGAAGGAATCCTAATGTCCTAAGGATTTGATGTTCTGCTGCACGAAGAGGAAGGTATTAAAAAAACCATTAAATCCTTCCTTAAATTTTTCTCTGGCTACTGTCCCTACTTTCTCCATTCCAGCAAGATTTTTTGTCCCTGAAAGATTAATCATTGACAGTTGTTCAAATGACCATGTTGTGAACTTCACTTTACTCCAACTGCAGAAAGAAAGGAATGCCATTTATTCATATAATCCTTCAGAATATGCAACAAATAGGCCTCATTCTAAACACTTTTTTTTAACCAAACAAGTACAGACAGTAAGACTTACAAAATTATCATATTTTTTAGGATAGCTGCAGGAAGGAGGACAGCTGATGACAGTATGGTTCTTGTTTTTGTTTGTACTGGGGCATTCTCTAACCAATGTCATTTTCCTTCCACTGATTTTTCCATTAAGAACAACATCTTAGAAAAGGTGACATGCAGACAAGATCATGACAGAGAAACATTTAAGCACAGTCTAACTATGCTGATGTCATTCAGTGGTGGCCTGCCGTCTGTAACCACTGGTCATCAAACCCTAGAATAGCCTTCCTAGAGAGGGGTCACCCACATGGTCAGGCAGTGGGACTGGATGATCACTAAGATGATATATTATTGTTCTAATGAGGCTGATGAACTCTGTCCCATTATTTTCTTACACAGTTCTTGAAGAAAATCAGGAGAAAAATCTGTTAGATTTTGGTCTTGCTTCAGCTCAGAACAGTATGGGCACCCCAAAGCCATACTCAAAAGATATGAGATGCTGAAACAGACAGGCGTGAACGCTATGGAAAAAAGCAAGTTTCTTTTCAGCAGTCACAATAAGGAGTGGAGGGAGGAAGATACTAAAATTCCAACAGCGAAATAATACTATTTTACACCTATATGCAAGAGACATTTGCAAAACATTCATCTGTGCAGGAACACGAGGCCTGGAAAACTGCCAGGTTTTCCAAGTGTAACCTGCTGTGCAAATGCTGATTATGCAAGTTAAACCTGTCCTCCAAATAGCATTGCTTTACTTACAGAAACCATGTCAAACTCCAGATTTTCAACTGACATGTTTTCAAGATTTTTGAAAAGTTCTGTACAGCACAGCTCCTTTCTACTTGCAAAATGAAAATGAGTTTATTCCAAATAAGAGACTGAGGCAAAAGTACATATCCAAAAATTTTAAGAAGGATTAAGTCCTGGTCACTTTGTTTGAATCTTTTACAGAAATATATATGGTTTATTTCACAAAGCCCGAAAAATATAAATGTAAAAATGTATCTCTTCCCAGTATAATAAAGGAAGTATATCCATCATTAGATTGAAATAAAAAAACCCCCATCTCTTAAAAGTCAGCAACTGCCTAGAATCATAAAGCAGTTTAGATTGGATGGGACCTTATCTTCATCTTGCAGAGCAAGCCTAGTTTCAACAATAGGTCAGTCTGCTTATAGCCTTTCCTAAATCAAAACTTCATGTATTTCCAGGAATGGGGATTCTACCACCTATTTGGGTGACTGCTTCAGTCCTCAGTCACCTTTCACAATGAAGTTCATTTTTTAATAAAACCCAATTTTTTCCTGAAGTAATTTGTATCCACCATATACTTTTACTGTGCACTTCCAAAAAGAACTTATCTTCTTTACAAATACCCATTAAGTAGTTGAAGTAGTTTCTTTACATTTTCACCTGGAGGCTACAGAAACCTTGCTCCTCCTGCTACTCTGCACTCATCCTGTCTGCCAGCCTCCAGCTACCCATGTTGGGTATACTCAGCTGGACTCCAGTTTCTCACAGCTGTTACTGTCACCATTTCATGTAATTAAAAAAACACACTTCGTTTTTTTAAAAAAAAAATTTTTAGTACAAAAAATTGTACTAAAGATGACCAAACAGTAAGGTGATAGATACTTACATACCAATTATTCCATCAGAAATGTTTTATAAGCGAAGAAAAACACTATGGCAACACCACCTTGGTTAAAAAGTACCTGTCTTTATAAACTGAAAAAACCTCCATACTGCATTTTTCATTCATTTTATTTAAGAAAACTAGGTTGTGTATACACCTGAGTATTAAAAATGAACAACAAAAAGGTTTTAGAAATACACGACATCAAAGTTCTGTTCAAGTAGCTGCTAAGAGAGTAGTTTGTGGAATGGGTATTTCTGGCAGCAGTGACAATGCTAAGACCATGTTTCAGAGTCTACTGTTGCCTACAAAGTTCTGGTATTGACTTTTTTTTTTTTGAGACATTGTGAACACCTCAGCTGTGCACCTTGAAGATGAATCTGCATGGAGAACTAAATGAGGGCAAATTCACCAAAGGGCAACTGTTCCAGTATGCCAACAGACAGTACCAGCTGATTTAGATCACCATGCATCATCACTGTCCACAATGCACATGTGCAGCTACTTTCCCCTTTCAAGAAGGGACTCGGAACTGAGATGACTAGCCTGTGTGTAGAGACAGTGTCTCCATTTAGAGTCACAGTAAATGTTTCAGTTGTAAATTCTACTGGTCTAGAAAAATAACAGATTTTACTGCCTGTATAGGTTTTACTGAGTAGTAGAATTTTTAACTTACAGTTATTAAGGACCAATGTAAAATAAGTTTTTCCTTTTTTCTTTTTAAGCAATGGAGTTTCAATACTGCTGAAAAAAGTAAAATTGTTACATGTCACCTAAGCTGTATCTCCTGCAATATATATGCAGCGATAAAATACTGTAAATTAACTGCATGATTTTCTTTAAAACTTTTAGCAGCATTAATATACATATTAATTTACATTCTGTTTACATTTAAATGTTGTATTTGTAACTGTAAGAAATGGAAAGTGGAATTAATATTTAAATGAAAACACCCATCTTGGAAACTTTTGTGGTACTTGCCTGGAAGAAAAGACTCTTCAAATCCCTGTTATTTACTGCTTACTTTCTTAGTTCTTGGCAGGCTTGAGATGAACTAGCAAATAGTAACTACACTTCAGATCAGAGAAAGATACAACTACTCTCCATGATGTCCACTTTAGTCAACAGCTGATGCTGGACAACAAAAATACCTCATTTGTGCACATAGTTTCTATGTACTATTTTATAAGTTTTAGAAGAGATTATAATTTGTAAATCCACACTGATTGCCTACTTGTTACTTACTGTTAAATTTATTTTAAAACAGATTTTAGGAAGTTCTTTGCAGAAGAGTATTTGACCAGAACTAGAGGATCATGATGACAAGAAGATTCATCTGTTTAATGCTAGTAACTGTTGTGGGATTTACTACAAGTGAAACACAGGAATTTGAAGGCAACGACAAGGAAAAGGCTCAAGAATTCATTTATACAAACAGATATAAGCGTTCCAGTGACACACAGGACAAATGCACTTACACTTTTATTGTACCTCAGCAGAGGGTGACAGGTGCCATTTGTGTTAATTCTAAGGAGCCTGAAGTTCTGCTTGAAAACAGGGTAAATAAACAAGAGTTACAGTTACTTAACAATGAACTTCTTAAACAAAAGAGACAAATAGAAACTCTCCAGCAACTAGTAGAGGTGGATGGTGGAATTGTTAATGAAGTTAAACTCTTAAGAAAAGAGAGCAGAAATATGAATTCTCGTGTCACACAACTCTACATGCAGCTATTACATGAAATTATCCGAAAACGTGATAATGCCTTAGAACTTTCTCAACTTGAAAATAAGATTTTGAACCAAACTGCAGACATGTTGCAGCTTGCAAACAAATACAAAGACTTAGAGCTCAAGTATCAACACTTGATGTCAATTGCCAATAATCAGACAATAATAATTGCCCAGCTGGAAGAACATTGTCAAAGGATGCCATCCATAAAGCCACCATCACAAACTCCACAACCACCAATTAAAGCATACCAGCCTCCTACTTACAATCGCATTAATAACCAGATATCCACTAATGAGATTCAAAGTGATCAGAATTTAAAGGTTCTGCCACCTACCTTACCAACCATGCCTACAGTTACTAGTATTCCAACTTCAACTGATAAACCATCTGGTAAGTAATATTACCAATACATTTACATTAGTTTATGCCAATATGCAGTGGGCAGGATTTTAATTGTAATATCAAAAATGCAGTCAGAATTTATTTAGCTAGTGAATTCTACATACATGCTGTAGTAGAAACACAGAAAGCAAAGAAATTAACCTCGAATGTCTAAGACAGACACACTAGACCCACAGATTTTTCTCATGTTACTTTGCCAAGACAAACCCATCATTTATATTATATGTATGATATAAAGGCCTTTCATAAAAATCTTACTAATCAAGTCATGTACGTTTTATTTACCTTTGCTCAAGACTTAACTGCTACAATTCATGACATCTGAAGGAGTTTGATACTGTGTAAACATGCGTGAAGTTATTACAACATAAAGCATCTGATAATGTGTTTGTGTAATTTAAAAAGGAATAAGTATGTTCTCTGTACCCTTTACGGGACACCTGTGCTCTAGACAGGTGCAAAAGAAAGCAGGTGATGGAATAGTAAGGGGATATTATACTTATTAAGTCTCAAGAATTCTGCCAAAAGCATGATTTGATAATGTGAAATTACATTAGAGATCAACTGATCTACGTGATAACAAAATAACAGGTAAAGAATTCAGTTTCACCTATGGTCCCACATTTGAAAAAAACCCAAACCCAAAACAGTTAAGGTATGTGTTCCATACATGAAAGGTTTGCTCTTCACTGTGTGGACAACACATCTTCAGAAAAAAATGTAAGTGAGTCACAGTTCTCTGAATTCAGAGCTAAGTGAAACAGAGTAATGCAGGGGAACTGCACTCAATGTATTTCATGGCCATTTACAAAATACTCCAAAGGACATAAACTTTTTAGGATTATTAAATAATGCAATTGTGGCACGTTAAAAACCAAACCAAACGATTCCTATATTGTTTCTCCACGGAAATACTCACACTCACAATGAAAGAAACTTGAGCAAGTAAGCACTGAGTCTCTTAGGTCTTTAAGTCTCTAAAACATTTTGCTACAAAGCAGTATTTTCACAGAATTGCCAAAGATAATGCACCAAAGCCTGCACTGTAGCATGCAAAACCTCTGCCAGAAATACCATGACTCTGATGTACTACATAACAAAAAAGTCTCAGAAGAAAATCAGGTCTACAACTCCTTTGGAGCAACACACCATGGCTTCTCTAATAATTGCATTTTGACTTCAATCTCAAATAAGTTCAAGCTTGGAACAGTATTCCCCTATCTTTCTGGAAATTAAATACCTTTCCCCTTTATTCCCTTAGACTCTTTGAAAAGTTGCTAATTGGTCCACATCCTCCTTGCACTTTTCAAGTCTTTAAACTGGAGCCAAGGATTCACTATCAAACAGCAGAACAGAAAAGTTACTGCAGATGCACAGTACCTTTGCTGATCTATCTTCAGACATTTTCCTGCTTTTGAAAATTAAAACACTAATTCCAAACCAGATTGCAAGCCTGTAGAACTTCATCTGAGGAAGTGCTGGTTATCCAGAAATTTTTCACATTGATTGCCAGAGGTCCCTTTGGCAGTCCACAATTCTAAGATAAGATTTCACATCTGCTTCTTCTCCCTGGATCACATAACTTACCGGGAAAATAAGTTTCACTTTTCTTCTGTACAAATTGTTCATAATATTCTCTCATTTTCTCACTTGCAGCTTTTTAATTGTTCAAGTAAGTTTCCAACCACTGAAGTTTAGCTAATTAAGCTTTTATTTCCAGGGAATCGTCCTTCCTCTCTCTTCACATTTATTTTCAGTAAAGAAACATTGCATACTTTTTCCTCATTCTCCAGAATGTTCTCCATTCACAAAGTACCTTTCAAACAAAATCCCTCCTTAAAATTACTGCCATAAGTGATGCTCTAGTCAGGCGTCCCAGAGGGAACTCGAAAAAACCCACAAAAAGACACTCAAAAGCAACAACCTACAAAACAAACAAAACCCACCACCACAAATGCCTAGTCAGTGGAAAAAAATCCACCCATACTTTATCCAGTCCTTTCCATACTATGTGTTGAGTTCTCAGCCTTAGCCAAAACTCCTAGCTGTACTAACCACCTGATTACAGTCAATCTGTGCAATGAAAACTGGAGCAAAATACAAGAAAAACAGTAAATTTGTTGACAGCCTTTCTCAAAAAGCAGTAGATCTCTTTCTCCATTTGCTTTCTGGTTGTGGTTTTTTTTGGTTTTTTTGTTTTTTTTTTTTTTAGTAGGTGCCCCATTCCTGGAAGCATCAAAGGCCAGGCTGCATGGGGCTTGGAGCAACCTGATCTAGTGGAAGATGTCCATGCCTGTGGAAAGGAGGTGGAATGAGATGAACTTTAAGATCCCTTCCAACCCAAGCTTTTTTGTGATTCTACAACTCCCTCGAGATGGTTTTATCAAAAATACCTACCTTAAAAGTCAGGGTGTTCTTGCTTTTTCAAGGGAAAATACCCTAGTTAAAAGTTTGAAAAGTTACTGACAAAAAAGCACTTGTCATGGAAAAGTAGTAGCCAATCCTACTCTGATGTTCTTCTAATAGTTCATCTTAAATCACTTTCAGAACAAAGAATCGTGTGCAGTAGAGCAGCGCTGCCACAAGCTATAAAAGAAACTGCAAGATTAGAATGGTGTAAATATGACATTGCATACTGCTAAATATTTAGTTTTACAAAGAAAAGATCAAAGCTCTTTGACTATTTTAAGAGTTCTTCATAATGACTTTCTTTTTTTTATTTTTAGAAAGAGCCACTGCATACAGATTATGATAAAATGAACCAGAGCAATTTAAATTATTAGTGCTCATTAACATTTTTTCCCATCTCTCATAATGAGCTATGCAGCTGTGTGACAGAGCATGGCATCTACATCTTAACTGCCAAAAATCTAAACAGTTAGCCACAGAATGAAATGGAGAAGGGGCTTATAAGCACAGCTCCAGGTACCATCTCATAATTATGACTGAGGCAACAAGAACATAGCACTGGCCACAGAACAAAGACTTGGATTGCCTCTTTGTACACTGACTTGCTGATTAAAACAGTTAAAAATACCAAAAAAATTTTATCTCCAAAACTCTGAAATAATTTCTGTAAAACTAATTTATTTCTAACTGAGTATTATTTGCTGAGTACCATTACTAGTGTTGAACAGTGAATTATGAAAAAGCATACGACTGAAATAATTTCAAACAGAAATTACTCTTGATAGTAGTATATGCTTCAGTAAGGCTCCTAGTCAGAAGATCTAACAAGCCTTACTCCTTCAGTGGGCAGGGAGAATCAATCCAGGGGCTCTTATCTCTCATCCTGAGGATTCTTGTTGACTTCAGTCTTCTGCTCAGGAAGCAAAGCAGCTGGGGGAGTCTACCTGCAGATACCCACACAGACTCTAAATAATTTATATCTGAATTTCTCAGACTCATTATAACAGAATCTGTCTTACCACTGGAGAAAATTTCTTGAAAAAACAGGAATACATAATACTTCCAACAAGCATAAGCTGTTCATGGACTCTCCTGAACTGAAGGAAAAAAATGCATTCTCCTTCTGAAAACAATCCTGGACTATCTGCAATTTCTGTGAATGCAAAGTATAGTAAGAGTCCTCTCATTTATACATAGTTTCTCTCACAAGCACTCCATGATAAAAAAAAGAAAATCTTAATTTCTGTGTTATGTTGTAATTTACTAAGGTGGCAGCAGTAAGACCTACAGTCTAAGTTTATGTTGCTGTTTCCACTGTTTATGTCTGTGCCAGTGACATTTCTGGAGATCTAAAAAGCTGAATTTCTCATAGACAGAATCAAGATCAAACTTACTGTTTTGTTTTCTATAGGAATTCTTACTTATCTATGGAGCCATTCATATTTAGTTTCTTCAAAGATATAATTGATGGTAAAAATACCAGTAGAGCTGCCTTAAATTTTTTTTTTAAAATCTACCTTTATCAGCAATTCATTGTGAAATAATCCAGAACTAATGTTACGATAAATGAATCTGTTTGAAAACACTTGGTGAATACTCATCCGTTAATAAGTGGAAAAACTTGCTATTCAGTGAAACCAATCTAGTATAAAGCTACTGACTCAAATACTGCTCTGCATTAAAGAAACGCTCGACAGCAATTTGATGCACAGCCTTTCTGTTTTGACACAGGGCCCTGGAGAGACTGTCTACAAGCATTAGAAGATGGCCATGACACAAGCTCCATTTATCTTGTAAAACCAGAAAATACAAACCAGCTGATGCAGGTCTGGTGTGACCAACGGCATGACCCCGGTGGCTGGACCGTCATTCAGAGACGGCTGGATGGCTCTGTCAACTTTTTCAGGAACTGGGAGACATACAAGGTTAGGACAAGAGAGCTGATTAATGTTTTCCACCCTCTGAAACTTACTGATGAAGTTAATTTAAAGGGTGATTTTAGAGTCTGGCCAAGAGCCTACTTGAAAAAGAACTTGTGTATTTACCCTTCCAGAAGAGGAAGTCCCCATAAAAGAGAGTTACTGCAGTCTTCTACTTAAGAATACACTTGGATTTACCGCTAACACAGATGCAGGATAATAACATGCTTGTCTTGCTTCCTTTACAGCAAGGGTTTGGTAATATAGATGGAGAATATTGGCTTGGATTAGAAAACATTTATTGGTTAACAAATCAAGGCAACTACAAACTGCTCATAACAATGGAAGACTGGTCAGGTCGAAAAGTATTTGCTGAGTATGCCAGCTTCAGACTGGAGCCTGAGAGTGAGTACTACAAGCTGAGACTGGGACGCTACAACGGCAATGCAGGAGATTCTTTCACTTGGCACAATGGCAAACAGTTCACCACGCTAGACCGGGACCACGATGTATACACAGGTAGGAGGTCCTTCTCAGCTGCCTCGCCATTTTTGCCTTTACCTCGCCTTTATTTATTTTTTTGTTAAAAAGGAAAAATACTTATGGTCATACATACAAGAACGAAACTGCACTTACAAAGGGATTTATCAATTAGTAGCTTATGAAGTACAAACTCATGTCTCAACCCTTATACATACAAACACCAAAACAAAAAGTTTTTACACTAGACAAGGGTTTGTAAAATATGCTTTGAAGGGTTATTTGATACAGTAACACACACTGATTTTTCAGGCAAGAGAAAGCAACAGGAAGGATTCTATCTGTAGAACCCATCTACTTAGCTGGTTCCTGAAGAAGCCTACATTCCCTTTGTACCACAGGATATACACATGTTACACATACAGTTACTAAAAAAAGCCCAGAACAACCAGCCAGAAAAACAACAAAATTTTGTACTTAGCTTGCTTGCTTTAAGATTTTTCATTTACTTCTCAGCCTGAACTGGAGCTTTCTTTTACAGGTAACTGTGCTCATTACCAGAAGGGAGGATGGTGGTACAATGCATGTGCTCACTCAAATCTCAATGGAGTCTGGTATCGTGGAGGGCACTACCGCAGTCGATACCAGGATGGTGTTTACTGGGCTGAATTCCGGGGAGGATCATATTCACTAAAGAAAGTTGTTATGATGATAAGACCTAACCCTAATACATTTCACTGAAATAACTCTTCTCTTGGTTTGCTTTGTTCTAAAAATCACATAAAGCTATTATGTTATTAACTGAAATTATCTTTCCAGAAATGAGGAATGTAAGATACTGTACATTTATTGATAAGATATGAGAGCTTGTATATTATATTTTCAAGAATCATCCCAGGAAAAAGAGCTGAAGAAAATGAACTGTAATAACTTTCAGAACACCTCTTGGTACTATTAGAACTTTCAGTTTAGATGAAAACTGTAGGTAAACTTCCTGGTTTTTATTCCCTGTAAATTAAGTTGGATGATAAAAATACTGCCACCACATTTAAGTATTTTTGTATGTTACGTATAAATATTCTCAAATACAGGAAATATTACAAACTGTACAGCAAGAGTTTTATTATTATTATAAGCAATCATTTGACACAGGAATCATATCCTTTGAACTATGTAGCTGGTATATGTACATTAGTGTGATCATTATGTAGCCTTTGTTAACTACCATGAATAAAGTTAGCACTATACTGAGCACTGTTTTGGGAGCAGATACTCAAACCTTTATTGTCCAGGAAAATCTGGCCTTTTCCCTTGACTATGTGCATTTAAATAATCTGCTCCTATAAAAATT
>VWYI01038642.1:0-29505 GCA_013399455.1 Anthoscopus minutus | reverse complement strand
GCCATATATAATTAAGTTTATAAATAATTCAGTAGGGTCCTTGTCTTTTCTTTCCTCCCATAAGATTGGGTTTATTAAAATTTTATGGGAGAGGACATGGAGGTGGCTGAATTACTGGCTTAATCTGATACAATCTTCAGCAATGCATTAGTCCAGTACCAGTTGCTCTTAACTCATCACTGGAGGCACACGCTAAATCAATCTTCTTTGTAGAATCCATTTTGAGCATGTTATAATCATGTATTTCAGCATGATGTAATGCCATTCCTTATAACTTGCTGTTATGCCTGATGGTGTTGCCAAGGGAAGAAAAGTGTTAAACTGCCAAGGCATAGCTTAATATTTTTTCTTCCACTGATGAATTCAGTAGAGGCATGGAGCCATATAGAGAAATCCAAATCAGAAGGGAGCTATAGGCTGGGGTCTAAGAGCTGGGTTTGGCTTATATTCATACTGAAGTAATAATTCTACCGAAACAAGAACAGATTTTCTAAGATGAAAACAGTGTGAAATCAGCATCTAGGTGCTAAATACTGAAGAATTGACAGCTACAGTTGTTCTGAAGCTGCCCAGATGTATTTGGCCATAACAGAGCCCCAATTTGACTAGCTTAGTTTGTTAAAGAGTAGAAGTAAGCAACTCTCTGGGTAAGACAATGATGGGTTGGATTCAAACTCAAACAGGGAACCCCAACCAATCCCATTGATTGAATAGGATTGAATCCCATTCAATCCTAAATGCAGACATGGAATTGACCACTGGGCTGGGTGCTGCTGAGACCCTGAGCACTCAGTTGTTCAAGTGTGGTAATTTTGAACCCGCTATAAAAGGGGAGTCCATTAAAAAACATTGGCTGTTATTGCATGACCTTTGGTCTGTTCAGTCGTATGCCTGTCTCCAAAACTGTGACAAATGTAACAGATGTCAGACAGAAGAGGCTCTTTGAGATCTAGGACTTCTTGGCATTTCAATGAAAATGAACAGATCCCACAACTGAACTTTTCTGTTGCTGCTGCTAGTGTTTAGTGCACCTTCTATCCTAGCACCTTGAAACACTTGGGAAATGGTTTTCACTCAGTATCTTTTGGACTTAAACAGAGTGCCAAAGGAGGAATACAACCCAAGTACACCCATCTCACAGAAAGAGTTACAGAGAAGTGAATTGACTTGCTTAAATGTCATATGCAGAATGAGTGAGTTGGAGAGACAGAAAGAAGATCTCAGGTCTTTTAACTCCCACTGCTGTAAGTGCTAGACAATGCTGTGACCTGTAGTGCCAGGGATTATGCAGTCTATCTCCTAGAAAAGCCTCGCAAAACAAAATATAAAGAATGTTATTTTCTAAAGATATTAAAAAAAAAGTTTCAAATGAAAGTTCATTGGCCAAAACCAGAATTGAAATGGATATATACATTTTTGCCTAGAAAAATAGCAAAACCACCTTCAAAGGTTGCTAGTGGATTAGCTATAACAAAGTGCGGGTTCCTTGGAACCTGCTAAAATCTAGCTCTTTGGAGTTATGAGGGTGAGGAACAAGGCTCAGAGGTTGTCCATTATGTATGTATATGTAGGTGCTGTGGTTTTTCTGCCATGTGTAAGTTGCACTCTACACCAGTGTCCTTGCTGATTTTACCACAACTGGTACAGTACAAATAACATACTGGTTACCTGCAAGTAATCTTAACCATAATTTCATTTGAAAAATAATCAAATGAATACATTTTGAGAAATAATAATTATTAGTCCTAATACAGAGATAAAATCTGAAAGAAATGCACACTGAAAGGATATCTGTAGGTATTTGATGTAAAAATCAGTTTCCTGATAGGGCCTGGGCAGAGCCTGTTATGGGTCACAAATCCTCTTTTGCTGGCAGATTGGCCACAGACAGCTCTGCTCCTTGTCCCAAAATGGCATGGGTCAGGAAATGATTAATTGACAGGGATAGTCCTGACCATGATTACTGGCTGTGAACCATCTGCTGCCAGAGGGTGCATTAGAGCTACCTGTGAGTAATTCCACGTAAACCTAGGCTGAACTGGTCTTCAACTTGTTTCAGAAATATCTTCATCCCTCATGGAACCTGTGTACCACAACCCTATGTGTTGACTATTTCTGCTGTATTTCATTCGTGTTTATGTCTTTACGTGAAAACAGGGTTTTTATTCAGTAAATAAGCCTTGGCTCTGACACAATCCTTTGCTGGGCCAGCACTCTGTACTGACTTTAGCTGATGAAGTAGTAAAGTCCATGGTGTCATCACTTCCACAGAGACCAGATAATTCATGTGGAAGGAATTAAGAATGAAAGACTTGTAACAAGGAACCAGGCAGAGAAATGCAAGAAAACCCCCCTTGATACAGCAATAGGTTTAGTATTTCAAAGTGTCCACCTTGTTTTCCAGAAGAAATCAGTAGTTCTGTAAAAAGCTGAAATGACAACTCTGTTAGGTAAAGCTTTTTGACAAGACAAAGGGTTGCAGAGGCAGGAGCACTTTGAAAATCTGTGTAATGCATGGATGGATTAGATCATTTGATGTAATTAGATCATTTGGCTGCTAGTTCATAGGATTCTCTAATTAAAAGTTCTGGCATTGGCTTTCAATGGGAACCAATCCTCTATGCAAATAAGAACAGAGTTCCAGAAGTAAATTAATCCCCACTTTTTGGCAGTCAGATGACAAGTGCAATATAAGGATATTTGTGGTTTTTTATCACAACTGGGAGAGCCTTAGTATTTTACAAGCCAGAGAAGAGAGGCCATGTGTCACTGGCTTGTTGGATTCATGAGTGTTTTGCTATCCTTTCCTCTTAGAGCAGATTGAGTTGATCTGTTACTGTACTAAAGCAGTGCTTAGAGAAGGCATAGTAAATACTGTAGAGCTAAGACCTGCTAGGAAAGTCTAGGAGGCTCCTAAACCTGCTAGTGCAGTCCTCAGAACATGCATTAGCTGAGAAAGAGATCATGGAGAGCCAATCCCCAGGCAGTGATGGCCTGTAGGAATTGCAAACCTGTCTATGAAGTTGGCGGAAGGAACATCAGTCAAAGAGGACACGGATAGGGTGTTCATGTGGCCCCAAGTTATCTGCAGAGGGCTCTGATCCACACAGCATTTTTGTTTTGGTCGGACTGAGGGGAGATATCTCGGGAGAGAAAGCCATCTGCTTCTACAGCTGTCTTCATTTTGATGTTGATAGAAAGGGAAAAACACCTGGTGGAGGCTGTTTAGTGGTATGGTTGGCAGTTGGAAGGATACTGCCGCTTTCCAAGTCTTTTATTCCTGTGCTGTAGGCATGAGTAGAGAAAACATTCCCTGGTGTAGGAGGAGGAATCTTACAACCTTGGGGTGCAGTGAGGGCAGAGAGGAACTCTTTGTATGCTCTGTGTGTTTTTTGGTTTATTTTTCTGAGAGCTGAGAATGCAATTGGCCGAGCTTTTAGTGGTGCCTTTAAGAATATGAATAAGGGAGCTAAGGTGATATCTGTAAATGTCTGGGGAGAAGCTAAAAGAGAAAACAAAGCATAATGGAAAAGCTGCTGGGGAAAATAAAAATGTCATGTCTAGATGCTCTTCTGTGTATAGAGAGAACTTCTCTGTTTATTATTCAGTGATGTGGATGCATTAGATTTATGTGAAAATCAAACAAATTCCTGATATTGCTGGCAGTGCTGAGACAATAACCAGAAGCTGTTGCCTCTGTCACTTTCCTTTTGCAGCGAAGTCTGATGGTGAATGAGACTGGCATGAGTTTGTCATTGCTCACTCATTACTTTTTGAAATTTACTTCTGTTTGTGTGTGTCAAGCTCTTGGCACAATTCTCATAAGTAACAGAAAGAGGGAGCCTTTCCACAGATCAATAGAGATCAATCTCTTAATTTCAACTGAATGACAAAACAAAACCAGCTACCAGTGTGTTTTTACTTTTTCTTAACACCTGACAGCTGATAGCTAGCAGGCAGCTCCCAAAACCGAAGTACTAAGGCACATAGAAGAGAGCTCTTGCCTGCACATTATTTATACTGACCCCTTCAGGTGGATGGGGTCTGTTTGTACAGACCTGAGGATTACACAACAGGTAAATGTGCCTTGAGGCATGAGTGTGGAAAATTCAAACTATTTGGATTGGGCTAGATTTGTTATTTTGTTATTGTCTAGTCCATGATACTAGCTGCAATGCCACAGAGCTTTGGGCATATCTATGTCTGAGGCCACAGCATTCAGGGCAGAGCTGCAGGTAATGTGAAGGTTGGGCTGTACTTGGTGATCGTCAACATCCATGGAGTTCATTGGTACCAGATCACATGTAGCTGCCCAGTAATACAGCACATCTGGTTCCCTGACTTACAGAGAAGGCAGGGAAGTGGAGTGATGAGTTCATTTGGGTGTCATTAGAACATTGAATCAACCATGTGGGATGTTGTCACACCACAGCATTTATCCCAACAAGTCTTACAGGTATGTTTTGAGGGCAGTGTGTGAGATTCACTGCTCATGTTTCCTGACCTAATGCTGCATAATGAAAATCTTGCTCACTGTTGCATTCAAGTATCAGAACAGAAATCTTGGTGAAGTATTTTCAAAATGTCTGTCAGTACATAGAATGGTCAATAAAAGAGTTGTTTGGGTAGTTGTCCTGACTATTTAGAGCACCAAATTATAAAAACATTATTGTAGATGCTTCTGTATATACCTGTCTTATACCTGAATGTGAATGTCAGGGGAGGATATGCAATGAATGGCACAGGATAGTAAGTAGTGTAAATGAAACATTGCTGCTGCTGCTGACAGTTGAATCCCTGTGGGATTTTTCATGAAGGAGCAGAAACTAGATATTTCACTTGTCCTGGATTCATTGTGTTTTGTTTCTCTTCCTACAATGCTGGCCTCATCAGTAAAAGTAAGTGACATGTTTGGACATAGCTGCTCTGATGGGCCTCAGGTGTGAATGGGCAGAAGGAACACAACATTGGCTCCTGCAATGAGTTTTCTCTTTATTTGGGGGGGTGTCTGGGGGAAGGCTGGAACAATGTATTGTTCATGAAAGCAAGAGACCTGAGAGCATGAGCTAAACCTAGGCACTCTGCAGGCAATTACTGGGTATGTTTCCCCATTACAGCCACTCACTATGTTTAATCACTGTGTTCAAACTGTTGCTCTAGCAAGAGCTGATCCCTTGATTGTGCAGAGCTCTCTCTGGACTTTAGACAGCTCTGCTGCTGTGTCTCGAGCCTTCTCCTGCCATTCCCAAACTGTAGCACTGTGGCAGCAGAAGCCATGCAGTTTGGCTCCCAGGGCTGCGCTCAGGTGAGAATATGTCTTGCCTAAGTGCCATGCTTTGCTGGAGGAGTTCAGGATCGGTGAATAAGGTATGAGTTCTACTCATGGATCTGTTCTTCGTGTTCTCAGCTTTGGCCAGCTACTGCTTTGGTGGCGGAGAGTCTGTCTGTGTGATGCATTTATATGCTTCTCATCTTGGAGCTGTCTAGAAGCACTTTGGCCCCTAAAGCAAATGTGTTGTAATCGCACATGACAGAGATGGTCCTAAGAACTTGTTGCACTAGTAGATTTTACTGGAGAGAAAGAGCTTTGTGGAGGAGGTCTTGTTCAGTTTTGAAGAGGGAGAAATGGAGTTAGCATAGAGTCAGTGATTTTGGTTTTCTGTGAGCTGAAGCCCAAGCAGTGTGCTGAAGGTGCAGCTACAATGGTGTGGAGGGGCCTTGGGCCTTTCTTCAGCCCCTGGGATGGGAAGGCTGAAGTTTGAGGGCTGGCTGCAGCCCTGTACTCCCCTCTTCCCTGCTGGAGCCTCTCTGTGGGTCATTTTGGGGTTTTACCAAACCAAAAGGCTGTGTCAGGGAGATGTACTGCAGCTGAGAGGAGAACAGAAGAGCTGCAGAAAGGGAAGGTCTGAAATCTTCTGATGCAACATCACGTGGAAACCAAAAGAGGAGGATATTTGTCACTGTAGCATAAAGTGAGACAAAATCCCAGCACCTCAGGCAAGACTCGAGTTGACAGAACCCCTCTCCTGTGAAGCCTTATCCATAGTGGTTGTCCTACTCTGCTAAAGCTGCTCTGAGGCTGCTCAGAAATTATTGCCTCTTCTCCTGTTTAGGGAAATGACAAGGGGTGGGCTGTGGAAAAGGTGCCAGCAAGCATAGAAGGGAAGAGAAAATAGAGAAAATTTGGTGTTGAATGTATTCATCACCATCTATTTTAGGGTCACTTACTGTCTTTTTTCTGTTAAATGAGGTGCTATTTTTAGATTTCCAAATCCATACATGGAAATTATTCTCAAGTGTTCCAGCTTTCATCCTGTATTTAAAAAAAGCCAGTCTTATCTTGATGGTGCATTTACTACATTAATTCAATGTGATTTTTTTTTATCCTTTTTTCTTCCTCCTCAAGAAAAATTATCCCTGCTTGCTCCCCTACCTTGGCTAACATTACTAGAAATGCAGCAAGAGAGAGCTATTTAATGCTCTCACTTGTTGCTTTAGCGTTTTGTTGGAGTTATGGGGGAAGTGCTGGTGGGTTAAGAAGTGGCTTAGCCAGCAGCCCACCCACTTCCTTGTGATTTTTCTTCAAAGAAGAATCTGACAGGAAAGTTGTTCTGTTGCAGATTTGCTGAGTTCAAAGCCAGTGCCCTACAGATACAACTTTGTGATTATTCCTCAGAACTGGCACATAAAGCTTATGCTATGCCACTGCTACTAATGTTAATGGGAGTCAGGCAGCTTACTCAGTGCACTGCTTTAAAGAGTAATAATTTACCCAGAAAAATCCCGAGGCAAGAGAAGTGATAGTCATTTATTAATTCTTTTGTAAATCCTTTTGTCTGTGGCAGTGGCATTGCTTTCCACCCATTTCTAAGTCATTACATTTTGGTGAGCCCTGGGCCTTGAAGTGGGAAGAGAGCAGGATGTTATTTTTCCCATGTCCTTGAGGTCTTCAGTACTACACGCTGGTGCTTGTACTAGAATTCCAGACTATATTTACAAAGAAGAGACCAAAATCTCATAAACATATTTTATATCCTCTGTTGCACAGGCAGAATTAATAGCTGTAGAGAAGAATATGACCTTTAGGCAGCCATTGAAAAGAAAACAGAGAAAGCTGTGCCTCTCAGCTTTGATAGAAAGCAGTTCTGTCTAAGCACAGCTGTGACATCAATGAGATACTTATAAAAGCATGGGCTTTTTCAGGGGAAATGAATTGGGGTTCCTTAAATTAAGGTATCTGACATTAAGTATGCTTGAAAGGGCCTCATGGCCAGTGGGAAGTGCTCAGCATTCCTCAGGAGACTGAGGAAGGCTGTCAGTGTCTGGCTGTGGTTATGTGCAGCATTACCTCCTAGTAGAGGCAGTTATCCAGCAAAGGTGTGTCTTTGGCAGATTTGGCTGTATTTGTTATTTCTGTGAGAGTTGGGTCTGAGATTTCTAGTGAAGATATTGCTTTCTCAGTAGAGGAACAAATTTTGACTGGGTACCAAATAATGAAGAGAAGGCTGAGAGCAAAATTGCACCATAGTACTGGATATTTTTTGCAACGTGTGGAAAACTTATGTCAAGCATAGGGTGAATACTGGTGTTCCAAAAGCTAGAGAATTATAGTTATGAAATAAATTACCATACTATGTTGATATTTAAAAGCAATTGAGCTACTTGGGATCCCAAATGACCCCGAAAGCTACAAATGATTCTTAAAAATTCCTTGTTTTTTTCCCAGAGCAGATGAACCAGCACAAAACATGATGAATAGAAACTTTCTGGGCAATTCCAGCAGTAGAATTAGCTTTGGGAGTCTTGTGGCCAATGATAGCATAAGATAAAGGACCTCTTGAATTCTAAGTTTGCCTTGAGATGAATAGTCACAGCTATTCACACAATAATTACAACTACATCTGTATATTGTATTGCAAAACCTCAAGTCCTTCAGGAATGCTATTTGAAACAGTGATCTTGCAGCATGAGCCCAAGTATCAGTCTGGGGGAGTGGGTCATTCATTAGTTAAAATTCCCTTTTCTTCCCACCTTTCAAATTCAATTTTGAATTTCAATTCAATTTTGAATTTTTTTCTTCACTTTTCCTTCCCCCACCCTCATCCTTCCCAAATGCATGAATGCTTTACTTTTACTAACTTTAGATTATTGAGATATGATTACCCCTGTTCTTTCTCTATGTACCTGTGGGATCATTTACCAGCTGATTTTTTTGCCTGATTTGTGTGGGGCTTTTGTTTGTTTGGGTTTTTGTTTGTTTGTTTGCTTTGTTTTGTTTTTTGGTAGCAATGAGGCTGGTGCCAGGTACCTCTACATGATAGTTTTTAGTTATTTGCACAGTGATATGTCAGATTGAGGGTTCATTTCCTTGCCTTTTCCTGTGGTGACTGTTAAATAGAGAAGAGACTGAGCTTCCTTTGATCTGAGGGAGATGAGAGGTGGCAAAGATGACTTCTCAGTTAGCTGAATGGGCAAAGAGCTCAACGTAATTCTTGGCACAAACCGTTTAAACTACCAACTGGAGCTGGGCAGGCAATGTTCAACCAGAAGCACATAGACCCTTCTGTATTTACTTGCTTGAATGTCTCACAGAGGGATATAGAGGGCAGTCTGAAATAAATCATCCAGCTCCAGGTTCCTCAGCACAGGAAGGACCCATTGGGGTGAGTCCAGAGGGCCACAGAGATGATTAAAGAGATGGAACACCTTGTCTGTGAAGACAGGCTGAGATAGTTGGGGTTGTTCAGCCCAGAGAGGAGAAGGCTTTGGAGAGACCTTCTTGCAGTCATTCAATGCTTAAAGGGAGCTTGTAAGGAAGGTGACAACCTTTTTAGCAGGTCCTGTTGTGGTGGCACAAGGGATAACAGTTTTAAACAAGAGTGTCGTTTTAGACTAGCTATAGATGTAAGGAAGATTTTTACAGAAAGGGTGGCAAAACACTGGCACAGATTTGCCCAGAGATGTGGTGATGCCTCATCCCTGGAAACTTTCAAGGCTGGGTTAGACAGGGTTCTAAGCAACCTGATATAGTGGAAGGGGGATTGAATTAGATGGCCTTCAAAGATAGTTTCAGCCTTCCAGCTGAAACTGTTCTATGATTCTAAGAATCTGCAGTATTGTGTTGGCCCGTAGTGGGGCTTATGGGGAGATTTGGAACAGTATTTGGGGACAGCAGTTGCTTCTGGAGTGCGTGAGTGCTGCTCCAGGTAGCAGCCTGCCTGGTATCAGTTCTCAGCCAGGGTAGGAGGACTCAGTACTTTCTATTGGGCCAAGCAATATGATTTTGTCTCCTTTCCCCATTTTCAGTCCTGAAACAGCCTCTTTCAGATCACCACAATTACTAGCAGAGGCCTATTTCAAACTGAGTAATACAAACCTCCAGTTTAGCTACAAATGGAACATGCCTGTACTGCAGGCAAAGTCTTGTTTATTCAGGCAACATTTTGTGTGAATATTTACTGAATACTGAATATTATATTATTTGCAGTACTTACTGGCTTGAGTTTGCACAGATATTTTATGTGCCCAACAAAATGTTTGATGGTGTCATCATTGAGTCACACCATTGTACAAAAATGTTAGTCTTGAGTTTTTGAGAGCATGTTAAAAAAATCTGGGATAATTCAGAATTTTTAGAAAAAGATGACTGCTTATTTTCAGAACTCCCTGCAGACCAAACATAGGAAAAACAGCTTGTCTTTCACAAGAAGATTGAGGATTGTAATTACACAAAATAGCATATACTTTCAATGAGTTGAATTTTCAAATTTATACATATACAAAGAAATCATACTTATCTGTTATCTTTTTTCCAAGCTCTAGCATGAGCTAGTACTGTTTGTTTTTTTCTATTATTGACTTCTAATCCATAGGAATTAAAGAAACAAACAAATTCCTCTTTAACTCCTTAATAGGATTTAGAAATTACCATGCAAAAGTCACAGCAGCCAGACTCTAAAGTCCTTCCCTTAAAAAGTCATTATGGATGCTTCCTATAAGAGACAATATAGTTATTAAATTCTCGTACTGCTTCCTGACACCCCTATTCCTGAGCTTTCACTGGCTTTATCGTCCCACTGTTAGTCGGGTATTGGGTATTTACCTATTAGAGAAGGGCATTTTTCAACCAAAGGAAGTCTCTCCTAGGGGAGACAGGGTCAGCAATTTGCTACTAGAAATAGTAATAAGGCAGTTCTTTTGAACTAATATTATGTGGATGAAACATGTCTGTACTCCTCATCTTTGCTCTGTTTCCCTCCTGTCCTCTCTCCATGTCCATTTCTGCTGTAGAAAGGCAGATTAAGCCTTGCTAGTAACACCTGCAGCACATGGGCTGGGACATTTTTCAGGAGATTCTGTCAATGCATTTGCCCAACATGAGCCCCTGATTTCTCTGGGATGAAACAGGACTTATTTTTTGGGGTCAGCTGTCCGGTCTGTGTGCCCTCCCAGCTTCTTGTACACCCTCAGCCCACTCACTGGTGGAGTGTAGTGAGGAACAAAAAAGGATCTGTTTAAGCACTGCAGTAAAACTAAAACATCCTCATGCTACCAATGCTGCTTCCAGACCAAATCCAAAACAATGCCCCATAATAGCTACTATGGAGCAAATGAACTCAATCCCAGCCAAAATCAGCAGAATTTGACTTGTGTTTTTTTAACAGCTGAGCTCCTGTGACAGGTTTGTTCTTCAACAATTTGATTAGATCTTGTTCAAAAACATCTCTTGTAATGTTGCACACAATACAATGCCAGCCCCATCCCCTTGCTGTCAGGCTCAGGATCCTGTGGGCAGCAGTTACTCTGCACTCCTGCCTGCGGCTGCTCAGGTGCTTCCTGTGCTGCTTTGGCAGCTCTCAGACTCTGACTGCACAACTCTATCTTTAGGGCTGCAGAAACTCCACTACCGCAGTGTCACAATAGAGCAGGTGGTACAGCAAACTAGGGTTTGAATTTTAATTTTGTTCAAATTATTTCTTACTTAGGAGAATTTGTCTGAGTTCATGAACCTCAGTTTTAGAGATGTGTTAACTGTAGAGAGCTTTTGAAATGTGCTTGCTGCAAAACCTAGCAATGAGGGGGCTATCTGCATTATGGAATTACTTTTGTAATCTTCCGATGTCATTTCCTTAACCTTGGGCTAGTTTTATCACAGGGATATCTTTTGTTACATTCTTCTTACAAGAGAGAAGAAAATAACTAGTTAGTTATTATTCTAGCTGAATCACAGAATAAAATTCAGACACAGCTGTCACAGTTCTAGTATCAGAGGAATATCAGCATTATGAGCTGAATGCTATTAGCATATTTATTAACAGTGCAAAAAATTTATTTATTAATAGTAATGCACAGATAATTCATTCTATATGTGCTTGAGCTACTGTTTAGATGCAGTTAATATTGAAGAAAGCTTGTCTTTTTCAGTTTACATTAAAAATATTGATGACGAAGATTGAGTTAGTTTGCTGTTACTGTGTCGTGTGTCACCTCACACTCCCTCAGGGACAAATTTAAGGTTTCACTTTCTCAACATGCTTTAAGTATGTGGCAAGGTGGATGCTGTCAGCAAGTATTGATTATTGCTGTTGATTCTAGCAAATTTCAAAATCCCTGTAGTATAAACATTTGATGTAAAATTTAAATCAACTTGTAAATGCTTTGAATTCAACAAAGAATTTTTCACCTTCATATTCTCAGTAATAAACATACACTCCCTAGTGCAAAACAAATAGCATGTACTGTGCTGCATAAACGTGCATCACAAACCCAAATTATTTTCATAATCACTGTGGATACTTTTTACTGCCAGGATTATGACATAATGGTACAAGCTTTGCAAATACCCCTGGTTCCAGCTGTGGCTGCTCACAAACAAACCAGACTATTTTGGGCAGTAGCAGAACCAAACTGATGGATGAATGTGCTGGAACAGTATATCTTTGGGAAGCCCTCAGCAGCAGTGAGCTATGGATCTCTGACTGGAAAAAAACCCATGTGTTTCCTTCTCTGGGGACAGAAGCATCTGCCCTCCTCCTCTGGGACTGCATCCTGCTCTGCTGTATTTGACTGGCAGTGTGACTGACTCAGGATGCAGCATGATTCCCTTAATTGTTGACTGAGAACATCTTGGTGATGTTATTCTCTAAGTGCTGTGCTCTGTTCTTGTCAATGATGTCTCCAGCATGGATGTAACTTTCTTGAAAGCTCTGTTTCCCAGTTTATGACATGGCTTTAACAAGAATCAGAACAAGACAGATTAGCCGTAATCCAAAGAGTGTAGGAGAAGTTTCTGTGGCTGCTCTAACCTTGTGATTATTGCCACCTCAAGGGTCCTAATTAGTATTTTAACATAAGGAGAGGAGTGGGATGCTCTCCTGTGTTACAAAGAATAGTGACCATTGGAGAGAGTCTGTTGCAGAAATTTCACCTGTTGGGAATGCTGGAAAGCAGGCACTTGTCAGAGATCTTGGGAGGATTTTGAAAGCTGTTCTACGTGCTCTCCTGACCTCACATGTAACTTCAAATTTTTTGAGACAAGTAGGTATTTGGATCTTATAAAACACTTAAAGTGTCACTTTCTAACCACTTGTGGCTGTTGTCCTATTAGGCCAGATTCAGCCCTGGAGAAAGCAGAAAAATCAGAAGGGAGTTGGCCCATTTTATGCAATGTTGTATCTGCCACATGGAGCTGGAGATGGAAGCTGTGGATGGAAGGAGAGAGATGGGGCAGTGCACATATACATTTGTGCTTGCCACTGCTTTGCAAGGAAATTTTCTTGCCTGATCTATTATCCTGGAGGAGAAAAGGAATTGATGTGTACTAGACTTGGCACTGGGGAGCTCCTTAGCTGATTGCTGCTAATTTAATCATTAGGAGTTTTGTTAACCCTTTGGTGAATGAAGACAGACCTTATTTTACATTAACATTCCATGAAGAATGCATAAGCATAAAAAACAACAACTTGTAGCCAGGGAGTGCCCAAGGGATTAATCTTGTAGTCAGAGGTTTCTTCAGGACACTTAATTTAGACAGATTGCTTGCACAAAATATCAAAGGTGTTTTATTTGGAATTTGTTAAGTGGCTAGAGATAAATTTAGAAGTATAGCTCCTTATCTACACATATCAGTTCAGTTTTGGAAGTGTGTGTGGGGGTTGAGTGTTCTTAAAAACAGTCTGGCTGAATTCTGGTCTATTCAGGCAGAAATTTTTAGCTACAATCTCAGGGGTTCAGGGCACAGACTGATGTTGCCTCTTTCACAGTGACAAAAGCCTTAAAATGTCTGGATAAACCCTTCTTCTGCTCCCAGTGATTCCCTTATGTTGAAGTTGTCTACCTTTTCCTGTGCCATAAATATTCTGTGGGAAAAGTCTTCTTTCTTATATTCTTCACTACTCCCTTTTCGCCCTATGAGTATTTTCATATGATTTCTCACAGGGCGGTGAGACCAGAACCATGCTGATATCTAAGAATATTAATTTGTTTTTTTTTAACTCACAGTTCATGTCCCATCTTCCAGATGAGGGGTTTGTTTTTCCCACTGGGTTTACTTAAATTATTCCATGCAGAATGAGGCTGCTTCTCTTCTTGCACTTCTGCGGTAGCAGATCCTCTGAGTCCTAAATCCCCTCTAGTTTGAGGGATGACAGTCATACCAAGAGCATTCTTTACATTTGGTCCTCAGTGCTCTGCTCATTACAGGACTATGTTGCTGTTATTCTGTTGTTTCAAGCAAGAACTCAAAGGCACCAACTTTTTCATTCCATGCGGCATGATTACCTGAGTTAAAGTGTAGATAAAAAATGCTCCCCCTGCTTCAAGGACTACAGCTTTATGTTTTCATTCCTGATGGAACCTGTCTCTTTGTAGTGACCCTTGCTTACTGTCCCCCTTATAGCTGTAGCACACACACTTGTATATATAAATGGGACTAAGGGCAAACTCATGTTGCCTGTAAATCCCATGTATGCAAGGGGTGAATACAAAAATTTGGTTGTTATTAATGCTAGCTATAAACACTGTTTTCTGCACTGAAAACTGGGAAACTCAGTGCAAGTGGGTATTTTGAGAGTTGGGTGGCATTGCTAAGTTTCATCACATGTGTTGACACATTGAACAGTTTCTCTATGCCTACTCAAGTTGTAGCGCCCTTCTTGGGTGTCTTAAGACTGACATGGAAATGCTATTGGTGAGAACACATCTGAGTTTTGAGAATACATATGAGTTTTACCCTGTGCTCAGAAAGGAAGAGTAGGTGCCTCAGTGTGGAGAGACAGGCACTATCCCTGCTCTTTTCATGAGCTTCACTACTGTTTCACACAGCTACCTATGCAGCTGGCACCTTGTAGCAGTCTAAGAAGAGAGGCCAAGAGCTGAATCAATCAGGAGACTATGCAGGTCTCAGTCTGGCAGGTGAGCTCCCTCCCGGTCACAGCTGAGATGAGTTCTTGTTCATTTTAACTGCACTTCCAAGCTGCCACCCCAGGAGCTCTTTCTGCTGTGTAAATAAACTGGGGACTTCAGTACAGCAAATTTTCACCCATGCTAAACTACACAACAACAGTTACTTGGCAATGTTTTTCATCATCATCCTGTACTTTTTGCAAGTATTTACACTGCTGAGAGAGGTTGTCTGGATTCTACTGGCTTGTGAAAGGGGGAGAGATTTAATAGAGAGAGGGTGTAGGCTTGGGATAACTTTGCTTGAGATAAACGCCAGCAACTGGATTCTGAAGAAGATTCCTGAGCCTTTTCTTGAAATGTAAAGGGCAGGCTTGAGATGATTTTTTTATATAATGTTGCAGTTTAAGCCCTCTCATCAAGAGATTTGAGGAAGGAAGAGTGACTTTATGCAGTGTTTTTTAGCAAGCTGGGAAAGAGAACTGGTAATAAAGCTGTGTCACCTGAGTTGCAGGTATGAGGCACCTGCCATGTGTGGGTATATTAAAAATGTCTCATGAAAAGCAGATTTATTTTCCCTCCCTGTTGTTTTTAAATCTCATAAAATACAGTTTGGTTGGTGGAAACAGGCAAAGGCATGTCTATGCCATGTGTATGGGATTTGGCTCATGAGTACTTGGGTGCAGGATCCTGGAATGGCTGCACTTTTTAAGGCTTTTAAATTATGAGTCAGTAGGACTGGAGGAACTAATTAAGGAATAGAAGTGTTATGTCATGAAGGGCACCATCCATCTTTTTACTTGTTTGCAACTAGAAAGCATCTCATCTGTCAGAAAGTTTTGGACAGGTGCTCTGGTTAGTGCTGTTGAAAGATATTCATGGAATTACTTTAAAAGATGAAATTATGTGCCTCACTCAAGCCTATTCATTGTAAACTGTTTCTGGGCCTTTATAATGACATGAGAGATCTTTCTGGCTTTTCACTAGTCTTCAAAAACTGACAGCTCACCAAGGAGAGGAGGAGAGCAGCACAGTGTGGCCTTGTGCTGCTCTGTAATCCCTTCCTCACTCCCTGCCAGCTTGCTAAGGCTCAGGTTGTCTCACAGAAGGCAGAAAGGCCCTATATTTTTGTCATGATATAGATGAAGGTGTTTGTTACTAATATGATCTTTGCACAGAAGGTGCCTCCAGTTTTGACACATACTCTTGTATGTGAAGGAGGGTACCAGTTTCTGGTGTGTTATCACTTCCCTTTCAATTCCTTTATAGTGAATACTTTTTTTCAGATGGGCTTTTTTAAACACAGAACTGTATTCTTTCCTTTTACATTTCAACATTTATTACTGTTATTTCACAGCCAAGCTAAGTTTATAGTTATTGAATGTCAGTATATATATATAAAAGAGACAGGGCAGATGAGTGTGGAATACTGGATGAGCAGGGTGGTAGTTTTGTCTTGAGGACTGATGGAAGTGAATACCTTCTAATGAAGATTGTCTTTGCTGTCAGCTGCAGAGGATGCTACTAATGCTTAAGAATTCTTACAGAGAAACTTGAGTTCCAAATGACCATATTATTTATTCTGCTTTTTAAAGCTGCGTGCACCAGAAAGAGCAGTAGGATATCTTCTTTTTTTCTATGTACACCTCTTTTGAACAAAAGCTCCAGCAACTCAGAAACTACTGACAGCTTTGGGATTTGTGAAGGGTGGAAGGCCGGTACCTTTATGTTCATAGGGGAAGTCGAGCCTCAAGGTAAATCAGGTCAAAAATAAATGAAAAGCCTTTACGAGTGATGACTCTTTAAAGATCTGGCATGCAAATACAATGTGAAGGAGGAAGATGTCCATGGCACAATTAAGCAGAGCAAACCTTTGTTAGCAGATGAGCACAGAAAACTGGCACCATTGAATCTGCACAAACTCCAGTGCACTCTTGGCTGAGATGTGTGTGGGGGGAAGTGTTTGCTTCAATGACTATTTTTGACCTATTTTGTGAATAAATAGGACTTGTGCCTCTAGAGCTTGCAATCTGGCAACTTCCAGAAGAACTACATTAGCAAGGAGAAGAAAACAATTATTAATAAATGTGCTTCAAGAGAAAAATTCTTCTGCCCCAGCTTTCAAAATTCCGTATTTAAGCTGATTTTGTGTGAAATGCACCTCTAAGATTACCCTTTTTTAAACAAACCCTTATTATTCATAAAAAATCTGATACCAGGATTTTTTTCTTCAGTTCCACTAGGTTGTTAGCAATGAGATAGAGGATGAAAGAGCTGTAAAGAGGGAATCTGTAGACAAAAAAGGATCTGTGGGAAGAGCAGCAGTATTCTCTACTTGCTTTGGTTTTCCTATTGAATTTACTTAAAATACAATCCAATTGCAAAATCCTTTAAATCAAACCTTTGTTCTGAAATACAAGGTATATGCTTTTTGCAGGAAAATATGAAGGAAAGTTATCAGAAATAGATTAGCTCATAGTTGCTTTGATGTACAAGGCAGAATTCAGTTTATAAATTTTTGTGTTAGTGTAGTAGAACAGAAAATTTGTTTGCATGAATAAAACAAGTGGGTAGTATAAGATCGTGTATGATAGAAAGCATTAACTGGAGCTGCTTGTTTAAATCAATCAAATTTTGACTGTTCCAGCTATGAATAATAGTAATTGGAGAACATTTTTTCATTAAGAGTCCTGACCAAAATAAAGAAAGAGCTTGTTGGCATTTCCCAGCAATACTTTTATAGTGTTCATGCAAAACTCTTTTGTGTCTTGCTTTTCTATAATTGCATATTCCCAAAACCTCCCAAATTTCAAACAGATATTGAAAATTCTTCAGCTTTTTTTTTTTGCTCTAACAAAATCTCTTTTTTCCTCAAGGAAAGAGAACGTTTTCCACATCCTTTTGTCAAAAATTGAATTATCTATTTTAAAAATGTTTCAATAGAAATATTTTTATATTTTATAAGTAATGCTGAGTTAAAAGGCTCCCCACTTTGAAACATAATAATTTTTTTTTGCATACTTTCCAGGAAGCTGTAATAGCATGTATAAACAACCAGATGCTCTGAAGAACTGACAGGGGTGGCACAGATTTTGTTTCAGATTTATTTTTGTACCTTTTTCTGAAAGGGATTTTGTTCTGAAGTGGTCAAGATTATACAAGCATTATCCTGAATCCAGAATTATGTGTTTTTCAAATGATGGGGTACAGTGCAGGATCCCCTGAGCAACACAAATTCTATTCATGCCACGTGGCACAGTGCAGTGAAAAGCCCAGTGTAAGCCTCACCTTGCACCTGGGGCAGCAGAAGTGCCTCCCTGAGGCTCTGTGCCAGCACTGAGGAGCTCCCAAACACTGGGAGCTGAGCAAGTCTGTCCCCTGCTGCCTCTGTCACCTCTGCATGATGCTCCCATGTTTCTATTCCTGAGTTTAATGGTGGGTTTCAGCTTCTCCATATGCCTGGGATGGATTTACCCTAAAGCCTTCTTCTCCAATTAGTCTGTTTCTAGATTGCCATATATCAGGCCTGTCAGAGCCTTTAAATCCCTCTTCTAGGTCACCTTCTTGCCTTTCCCCAAGGGAGTATAGCAAACCATACCTCCCACTGAGCTTTCCCTACACCATGAGCTTTCTTACACTTTCGTATGTTAATGAGATGCTATAAGTGCCACTTTCTTCCCCAGAGAGTAGGATGGAATAATAATTTTGGGAAACACGAATTTCTGGCTTCTCCCCTGGCTCTGAATTTCCTCTTCCAGGGCTTTTTACCAGCTCAGTTGCTATTTCTGTGTGTCTGTAGGGCTAAAATTGAAAGGATAACACTTCCCTACCTGACAGGCTAGAGGTGAGAAGTGGTTGTAAGGATTAGTTACCTAAGGGCTTTAGCATGCCAACTGTTATTAATAATGCAAAGCAAGAAAAGTTCTGAAAGAGAAAGGAAATTCTTGCTTTTGCTTCAAAGGAGAGGTTTACCAGAACACTGTAAAGACCCTGATTTCTAGGTAGGTGGATTAGCTGATGTCTTACGGTATTACAGATGTACACAAAATAGTGGGAGAGTGGCAGGCCTTGGAAGTGTCTCCCACAAATGGGTCGCTCTGCAGTGTTCAGAACATTACTGAAGGAGAGGAGGTGATTCTTGCCCAAGAGATACACCTGCCAAAAAGGTCCTATGTTGTTTTCTTCATTTGCTCAGATAATTACATACATCCTTCATTTTTAAAAGTAGCTCCTGGAAGGGCCAGTTCTAGAAGTGTGAGAGAGGAACTAAGACTTGTACTTCTGTGCAGTGTAGGGGTAAAAGAGAGATAAGAGGAGGGAAGGATGACAAAGGACAGAAAAGAAGCCAGTGACTGTGTTGAATGAGATAGAGGGGAAAGGACAGTGCAAAAAAGAGAAGGAAGGACAGATTCAGTAACACAAGATAAAAATAATCAGTGAAGGGAGTGAAAATTGGTTGCAAAGGATGGAGTGTCAAAGTGCAGGAGATGTCAAGGAACAGTGAGTCAGGGAATAAAGACAAGAGGAAGAAAATGCGTTATCATCTCTTTTTATCTGACAGTACTGGAAGTCATGTAAAACAGTGATTACCCTGCTTCATGCAAGTGTCTGCTTAAAAAGTGGTAAGGAAATGAGTATGATTTCTGAGGAGAGACAGTCCTCTGTTCTGCCATGGCTTGTGTGCTGGAGCAGCTCCTGCTTCTCTGCTGCTTCTCCTCTCTCGCAGCTGAGCTGCTAGCATGCCCATCACTTCCCTGCTTATATCGTGCAATGTTTAGAGGATGTCTTATCCATGCCAAAAAGAGCAGCACAACAAGCACTGGAAGTGCTCATAGGAAGCACCCAAGAGAGGGTTCTTGATTAGTTGGTTCTATTCATTTAAAAAACCCCAAAAAATCTATGTGCTGGATGTTAGATCTCTGTTTAGGCAACATCTAGCAGAATAAGGGGTTGGGTTCATGCCTCTGAGCTACGTCCTTCAGCACTGACACCTGTGGACCTTGGGGGATTTCTCTGGACAAAATCTTGTTTTGCTGTGCTGCAGCCCCACTCCCTGTCACGCTCATTCACACTCTGCAAGATACCATTCACTGCCACATTCCTGTTGGAGCTGTTGCAACCATCTGTGGTCCTCGTGTTTGCCACTGCTGAAAGTAGGAAGTGCATTGCCAATGACCAGCCTCACTCCTATGAAAGTTGCTGGTGAATTGGAAGAGTGCAGCACACAAGCTCCAACCAGGAAATAGCAGGGGAAAATTATTTAGTAGCCTGGCAGAAGTTAGATTAGTCCTGGAAGCTGTTCTGGGTTTATTTTATCTCTTTCACCCCAGAAGCCACTTCAAATGCAACTCCTTGTGTCCCTGGGATTAGAGAGGGTTGATTCCTCACCAACCCATGGGTTTAGCACTGGGAAATCAGTCTCTGACTCTCATTTATCTTCCATCACTCCAGCAAACTGGCACAGCAATCTGGGCATTCTCAAAGTGGTGTGTGCTCCTTCTTTTTCAGTTGGATAGGCTTTGACATTTGTTGAATGGAGTTAGTGGTGTAGTAGAAATAGGATGTTGGCTATAGGGTCCAGCTGCTGCTTCCATAATTTTATTTCATTTTCAAGGTTGAGGAACTTTAGCTTATGTTCAGCCCTGAGGCAATGGATGTCAATCACTACCTCTTGATAAGCTGGGCAGATATTGTTGCTATCAGATCCACTCGTTTTAAACCATTCTGATAACATACCTTGCTGACAATCAGGATACCAGGGAACCAGGATCATAAAAAAGAATTACCTTCCTAGAAATGAGCTGGAAGGAGAGGCAGTGTGCAGGCTTGGTTTTAGTCTCGAGTTCCAGATTTCATCACTGATACCTGCTGATGTGGCTGTATGCAATCCATGTAACTTCAGCACCTCAGCTGTTTTCTGCAGAATTGGGATAAATGCTGCTTCCCTGATTGATGTTATTACAAGGTACTTAAATACTATGTAAATGAAGGTCCTGTAAATTATGCAGAAGTGTAGATGAACATAACTAGGGAAGGATGAGTAGAATGAAAAGAAGTTCAACCTGAAGCAGAATTCTAGTCTGCTGAGTGAATCTATATGGGAAAGTCCATAAACTGTAGTTATTTTCTGAGTGGAGCTAGTTGATTAGACATAAATCTCTAGCACTAAATAATATTAAATATTTATGAAGTTGGTTCAGTTTAATTTTCTGACATTTGAATTATTACCAAAGAAATCTATCTCTAAGAGCATGCCTTAGATTCAAATCATATACCTTAACCTTGTGTTTTGACGTAGGCCTGCTTCTGAATAGTAGGGACTGAGTTCTACTTTCAGGTATGTAAGCACAGCTCTCTAGGATGTTGGTCAGAATGGGGTCTGGAGAGCTCAATTTTCTCTAAATACTTAAATATCTAAGTATCTAAATAATTTGCTCAAAATTTGCTTAATTTATTTTTCACAGTGGCAGACTTGTAAAAATAGCATTTAAAAAGTCCATTCTTATTTTGTTAGATAGAAATAGTATTTGGTGTTAACACACTTTTTTCTGCTGAGGGAACTCAAAGTCTGAAGAACTTTAATACTCTGTAGTTCCCAGGACTGCACTAACTTCAAGTTGTAGCTGTGTTTATGAAATGGATGAGTGGTGTGATGAGCCTTGTCCTGTGTGCAGGGGGAAGCTCTGTGGTCTCAAAGCCTGCCTTGGCAGCAAGCTGCAGTTGCTCAGTGTATTGCAGCACAGAGAGTCCAGTTACAACCCTGCGAGAGACAAACACTGTCCATCACGTAGATGCAGCGCATGAAGCGTGACTGTGGGAAACATCCTCTGTGAAAGCTTCCCGTGGTACACCAAGAAGAGATCTAAGTTTTGCTGCTTTCATATTTCACTGCAGGATCTGCTGTTTCATTGAAAACTTCCCTGAAGGGAAGCTGGAAAAATCTAACTGTGAATATAAAGGCAGAAGCAAGTACTTAAATATAGGCAGTCCTATGTGAGCGTGATCTGAGTATAAGCTATGAACAGCACCCAAATACTCTTGATACTGTTATTTTAGGCATGATGCTTTCAGGCTATAATTGCATCAACTCTTGCAAGAGGAGATGATGTTTTTAGAAAGAGGTCATGTGTCTCCCTTGCAGAAGGAGTTGTGTGCCTGATTGCATCTTGGTGTTTCTATCAGTTGCTCTAACAAAAACCTGCGTTTTTCCATCAAAATTCTTATTGCTGTTCTACTGTCATGAATACTGCAGAAAGTCCAAGGAACAGACAGACAGATAGTAATAATTATGTATGGACGTAGCAGAAACCAAAGTGGAATTACATTGGCATTTAAGGCTTTAGAAGGACAGGGAAATAGAGCTGTGTTTATCAATTGTTCAAACGAGAAAAAACCAATAGAGGCAGCAGGGCTGGTTTGTTGTTTTGTTGGGTTTTTTTTCCACAAGTAACACAGTCTTGAAGGAACAAAAATAAGAGTCAATTTAATCCCAGTGGTAAACTGCTAGCATATTCTTCAGTCTGATTTCTTACCTAGATGAATGTAATACACAATGGTGGTAAAAATGCAACACTTTAGACTGAATTTTGGATTATGCCTGTACAGATGGAGAGAAAAGCTCTAAGGAGCAGCTTTGTGGACCCTAGTGAAATTCTAGTTTTGGATGTAAAGGGAGCTCTGAAACACCTGCATGAATGACTGTGAAAGAGCTAATAAGTGGAGCCAAATTTTTGGCATGAAAACTAAGATTTCACTTTGCTTTTTGATATGTTTTGTTTGGTTTTTTTTTTAATTTTAAATATTTTCTGATAGTGTCAACTTTGTCAACTTTCTTGAGGGATATGAATAACATTCCCATCCTTTGCCATTATGCCATGAAGTATATGTGGGATGAAGACACATTATATAACTGTCACTTAAAATGTTTTTACATAGTTCTTCATTTCCAATAGATGTAAAATTAACCTGGCTTTAATACCTTATTTGAAACACCTGCACAATGTTAGATAATGTCTCCTCTGCCCTGGGAATTGGTTTGGCTTTTTTTTTTTCAGTTAGCAGATGCTCCCTCTGCTTGTTTTGGAGCTGGAAAAGATAACACAACGTAGGACCTACATAAACAGAGAAAATTACTCTTTCAACATTTCTTGGCAGCAGTTGTAGATTAGATGCACATGAATGTCCTCTCACAGATGTAGAGGTGATATTAAACTGAGAAGTCATGTGATACCAATTAAATACGTATGAAAGCTGGCTTCTGTTCAGTAATTTATTTTTTCTGAGGGTATTCCAGCATCTTAAAAAAATTAAATACCGACACTAAATAAAAAATAATCATCTTGGCAGAGTAATTCTTCCTCTCCTACCATGATCTTATTTTTTTTTTCTGCCAAGTAGTTAACATGGCCTAGAATGGTCATCATTTTGTGCTTGATCCTTTGGACAAAATGATAGGATATGGTGAAAGTCAGGTAACTTGCAGCCATAAAAAGCTCGAGATGGGAGTTGTGTATGGGAAATCACCCTCTTTTTCCTGTGGGAAGAACTCTCTCCTACAGCTTTCGGAAGGTCTGAGATAAGATATTTTTAGATATGAGAGCTATTTCTATGCCTCCTTTTCTTATTGTCTTCCCCCCACCACCTTGCAGTTTTAACAGCTCCCTCTGAGCCCTCTGTGGTTGGGGTGGCTGTAACTAAGGCACCTGGTGCTTGTGCTGAAAAAATGAGTAACACAGTCCTAGCAGCACTTTAGAAAGCTCTTGGTATTGTTCTAAAAATATCTTTATTTTTTTTATTGTGGAGCACATAGCTAAGATATGACTATAAAGTTTTAGAAGCAGGCTATGAAGTCTACTTCATATGGAACAGATAGAGGGTGCAGTTTGTGATGTCACTTGAAGTCTTGTGCTATGCATGTTTCTATCTGTTGTATGGTGTTTCCTACCACTTTTCTTACCTCTCTGCCATCTCCTCACTGCTGCTGGATGAAAACTTGGATACCTGTACAGGGAGCTGATTCCCCTTCATAAGGACCCACAGCCCATGAGATGCGCAATAGGGCAGTGGTGTGAGAGCAGGGGAAGTGGCTTTGCTGTGTCAAGGCAGGGCTGTACACGTTGGTCTCTGAATTGGTGTTGTTTTGCCATCTCTGCATACAGTTTTTCACTGGGATCAGTAATCGGATCAAGAAGGGAAAAGGCATAAAGACCTGTACCTGAATGTGACAGTTTTAAATTAAATGAAATGTTGAGCCCACATAATGGAACCGCTTTCAGTAAAGGATTATAGCCACTTACTCCCCCTTAACCAAGACATTTACTTTCATGCCTGTGAGCTAATAGGACACAAAAAAAATCAGTTTTGCCTTCTGTGTAACCTCTGCCAGGCAGAAAAATTAATTGAATCTTCTTGAAGCTATGTCTGTTACACACTTTCCTTTTTGACTATTAAATATGAAGGGACATATTTACCTGATGTGTTTTCCAGTCCATATCTTCCAACCTTCACAAGGGGCAAAGCCACAGAGCCTTTTAGGGAAAGGCACTGCCCTCACTCCAGCATCATGTCCTTCCTTTGTGCCATGAGCAAAATGCTGTTGAAGGTTGCTGAAGAACAGGAACTCCACCCTGTAGATCTTGCTGGCTGGCTTGCTTGTCTGGACTGTTAGTGGCTAATCTGTGTCTTGTAGGTCACCAGGGGACTTCGTCCATAAATCTGAGTTGTGCTTAGGATGAACTCCTGACAAAACCTGTAGATATTCCCTACTGCCAGTTTTCTGTTGGGAGTCATCTGAAGTATTTTTCTTTGGTGAGCAATATTGAAACAAGCTCTACCTCATTTAATTTCATAGTATTCTTGCTGTCTACAGTGTTTCTCTCTAAAGCTTTGAAATAATGTCAGTATTATGTTTATGTGTGTCTATTAAAGCTTTGTGTACACACACGTATTTGTTAATATGGCACACTTGTATGGAAATGTAATTGGAGGGACACAGTGCAACAAGAGACCAGATTGTGCATCCAGAGGAGGGTTTGCTCTATATTCTGTACTTTATTGCACTCTATAGATTTTTAAGCTATTGCTGAGAGGTACTAGAGTCCCGAGCCTGATTTAGGCACCTTCTAAAACTTCTGTAAGCTTTGGCAATCTTTGCCACCATCCTCCTCCTCCCTTTGGCATTCTTTTTATAGGTTTGAGTAAGGAGGAGAATAACTGTAATAAAAGTCATTACAGCTTCCTCTTCTCCCTCCTCTGGCTGCAAACTTGTTGAGGCTCAGAGGCTGTGTGGATTTTTATTTTTCTAATCTGTCACTGATTGTTTGCACCCTTGAGGTGCATAAGGCTTTACATCTCTTCCCAGCAGAATTCCCACAAAATGTAGGGAATCCTTACCCTTGAAGTTGATTGCATGTGAGAGCTGATGTAGGTTTTTCCATCTGGTAAGCTCAAGATCACGTGGAGATCCCTCACATGTGAGGGTGTGTATGGGTGTCCTGTTTTAGGGTAAATTTGGGAGAAAGCCTCCAAAGAGGGGGCTTCTCCAGACAGCAAACCCACACAGCTCCTCCCTCCAACCAGTTTGAGAAGGATTCCTCAGAGAGAAGTGGAAAGAATTTGTTTATTTAACAGGCAAAGCACCCCCCAGCACACAAAATGAACATCAGATGTCATTACTCTTTCACCGCGCTGAAAAAGATGACAAATTCAGAAAGCCTCTCTCAGGAGTGGTTGCTCTGTTATCAGTCCCTCTGATGCTGGGGTAGCTGCTGCAGGCCACAGGGTACAGACTCTTGGTGTTTCCCAGGTCCCAGTCCAGAGCAGGTTCGAGTGGTTCCAAAGAAAAAGGGAAAGGAAAAAGAACAGTCCAGGGAAAAACATTTGGACTGCTTAGCTAAACTAACTAACAAGCAGAAGCCAGAAAGTGAGAGCAAAGTAGAAGCCAGAGCCAAGCGAAAAGCATAACGAAAACCAAAAGCTTCACTACCTACTGCCATGTCTCTGTGTCCCACCAGCCACTGGGGGAGTGAGCAGACTGATAGCAAACCCAAAATAAAACTTCACTCTTCAAAGCCAGTCTTGAAGGCACAGAACATAATATCCAGTGTAAACAGAACATACTATTGGGGATACAAGCATTGTAACGTCACTCTAGGACAATGGGGGTGCAGGTGAGTTCCTGTATGCACTGAAGGAATTTGGTCATTCACATTCCTCCTTCATTTTAAGATTCTTGCTCTCTTTCTCTTGTCTCTCTTTCATAAAAGGGGCATAAAATTAATGGCTTCCTTAGAAGGTCCTTTAAAATGTTAGTTTAGGATTTTACTTTTTAAGTGCGTACCTGTGCTACCTATTTTTTAATGTTTATTGTATTTTTGAGATTTTTTCAAACCTGAGTTACATAGATTTTTGACTGATGACATTTTTACTGGCATGTGGATATTTTGACATTGAAACAATAACTGTATCAATATATGAATGAGAAAGTTAAGAGTGAAGAATGCGTATGAAGGGGTCTGGAGACAATGCATCCTTTTGTAGTGTCAAGTGGGATCACCCTTCCTATCCCTAAAGCTTGCTTGGAGCCATGTTTGGGCTGAGCATGGGGCAGGGGTGGAAAATAGCATCTACCTAGGAAAGATTATTTAGGCATTTGCAGGAAAAGGAAGGAAACAGAGTTAATCCTTTTTTTTGTTTTCTGGACAATTAATAGCCAAGTTGCAGATAACCAAATAAAATTTTTCTGCTTTTCAGACTTGGCTTTTTACCTTCACTGACTACAGAACTGGAGTTAATGTTACCTTTGCTCTCTGGTAGGGAGGTCTGCTGGCCCACAGGAGTGCAGAGGCTGGAAGGGTTGGTGCTGAGCAGGCAGGTGTGCTTTCACAGAAGCAGAACTGGACATTGTGTAGGCTGTAAAAGTTTGTGAGGCTTTCACCTTAGGGTGAAATGATCTTCATTTGCTAATTGTGAGTCAGAATTCAGGTTTTTGTATGGAGGGGAAATGGCTCTAAGGCCATGTTAATTTGGGATTTAGTACCATTCCAGTATCTTAAAATAACAGAACATAACCAAAGCATATGACCACTCATTCATCCCGTGTTGATCTTGAGGAGGAAAAGTAGCTCTGTGAAATCTTTGGAACCACCACTCTACCCTAAAACTACTTTTTTCTGGATGAAATTTAATAAGATGTACAAGTCTGCTTCTTTTTGCTTTTGCATAGCTGTCTATGTACTGTTGAGCTATTTATACACAAAGTCTTTGTTCCCTATTTTATGCTGGTTTATCTTAACTTCCTGGATCTTCACAGTCTCAGACGAGGAAGGTACTGGCTTTAAAAAAAAACAAAAAATTGTTTCTCCACAGTATATGTGCAGTTCTAGGGCTTTGGATTGTGCATGTGATCCTGGGCTTTAATCAGAACTGATCAGAGATGCCTTTATTGCTGTGCCACACCGCAGCACAAGGTTTTATGGTAGGTGGGCAGTGAGAAGAGCATCACTTGCTATCTGTGATAAACACAGCCTACCCTGTCAGGTATCTCCGCCTCATGTTGCTACCCAAACTCGTGTTATTTGTCCTGGTCCCTGTGGCATCTCTGTGTGAAATGGAAGCTGTGTTTGCTAGGGTGCATGTCTGGGGAATTTTCTGAACGAGGAGAACAAGAGCCTGTTGAAACCAGTTGTTTCTCGAACGTCGAGACACTGCTTATGGAAAAGGAAGGGATTGTGTTACACTTCACCCACAGTGGAGTTTTCCTCACTGTCCTGGGTGTGACTGCTCGGGTCTCAGCACAAATACAGTGTGGTGAGCCCCGTGTCCCGCGTTTGTTGATTATCCCGGCTTTTTACCTGGTGTGAGTCATTCGAAAGCACCACGAGATGGCAGTGTACTTGCTCTGCTGCAGGCAACATGCAAAACCTCTTCCGAAGGGAAAGTCGGTGCACTTCAATCATGTCATGTACTCCATGCCCACAGCACTGCTGCTTCAAAGTGAAGACCTATCCTTGTGCTTGCCCTGAAAGCTGGCAGTGAATCTGCCCCTGGCAGGGCTTGTTGAGCTCTCTTATTCTGCTGGGTTACAGGTAGAGAGGAGGGGAGGGTTTGCAGAGGGAAATTGAGAAGTGGCAAAGCTTGCTTTGAATATTTGTTTCTTGTTCTGCCGGGCCACCAGGGCATCCTGGCTAGAGAGGAAGTGCTCCCTTCCTTCAGCACTGTTGGTTCCAAGGCTGCCCCAGCAACATACAGACAATGTCTTCTCAACAGATGTTTTGGAAAATTGCAGTCCCCTTTTGAAGGGGATCTGTGCTCCTTTCCTTGTGTTCTTGTAACCCTTTAATGATGACTTCAGTTCTTTCGTTCCCTGCCCCTTTCTGACAGGCATTTTTAATTGCTTTTTGTCTCTTTGGGTTTCTTTGCTGCTCTAGTATTAACTGATTTCACTTTACAGTCCGTTTAGCAGGAACCATAACAAGGAGCCCCAGGGTGGCTTTTGAGATGTGTTATTTTGCATAACAAGCGCAGGGCTTCAGTCTTTGTTCTGTTCCCAGGCAAAGATGATTTTGCCAGTGGAGAAAACTGGGGCCATTGCCCGTTGCTGAATACAACTTTGGAGCACCTCAAGTTTAACAACAGAGCAGGGAGATGATCAAATGGTGCCTTGCAGCTCTGCCATGTGTGTGCCCTTCCATGCCATCTGTTAACGCTACATAGGGCTAATCTGTTTAATTTTCAGGTCATCTAATGGTACGCCTGTATTAATTCTGGAAAAAACAGGTCCCTTGATTTTAGTACAGGTCAACTCATTTTTGCTATTCTGCAACAAGATTAAAGCCAAGAACTGGCCTCCAGGTTCCTGGGAAACAAAAAGTTGAATTTGGGCTTACTACTCCCTCATGAGGATAAAAAAGATTTTCTCCATTTCCTGGAAAGGATGCAAAGGCTGAGGTACAAAAGTTATATGATTAGTTCAGAGGCATCCAGAGAACCAGTACTGAAACTGTGAATCCTTTTTGTCTTGTGCTCAGTCCTTTAACAGAGGTATCCCTTTGAGGGGAGTACCATCCATATTAAAAATGACCTGCACAGACTTCACAGATACTTATGGTAAATGCACTAACATGAAGTAGGAAGGCCACACTCTTACCTTCAATTCAGGAGATAACTTCCCCTTCTCTGTTCCTTTTTTGTTTTTTTTTTTCCCCTCCTTTTTCCTTGTTTTATGTTCCATCTCCTTGTCTCTTTATGATTCCTTTGTCTTTCAACACCTGTCTTAAGTCTTCTCTTCATCTTTGGTTTCCTTCTCCTCTTCCACTACTTATGTTCTCCCTTCATGAAGATGGTCACCTGGGGCCATGAGCAGTGGGAGCATCTCCTAGACTGGATCACTTTGAGAACATCTGCTTTCTCTCATTTTTTCCACCCTGTCCTCCTGTTTTGGCAATAGCAGCATGAACAGAAGTCTGAACCTTCATCAGAGGGTAGCAGGGCTTAGGGTGCCTCAGGTATTCATGGGGTAAAGCTGGGGGAGCAAGCTACAGAGTGACAGAAACTCAAAGTCTCAATGAAGAGAAATAACTGCTGGATTTTGAAGCTAAGGAAACTGAGTCCCGTATAGTTTAGACATTTCACACATAAAAAACACATAAAGCAAACCAATTATAGAGCTGGAATGAGCAGTTAAAAGCTCATGTGACAGCATGGCTGATGCCAGCTAATCTGTGCAAAGATGGCAGTTGATCCCTAGCCTCCAGTTCTGGAATATGGCACTTGATATTTTCTCTCTAGACACAAAAATATTGGAAGAGGTTCTGGAAAAGTTACCTGTCTTCTTTCTCCCCTTTCTTGCCTTTTCATTCCTCACAGCAAGCTCTGTTTACATATCTTTTTCTCAGGCATGGTTTGCTTCACAGGACTGTTTGGCCAGGCTCAATGAGAGCAGTAAATACCTGTTTTCCAATAGATTCCTTGTAGACCAGCTGCAGTTTGTTGGATTTATTCTCTTTCAGTATGTTCATTTATCTCCAGTGCTGTGTGGTCTCCATTGTGGAGATGCCTCTGGTTTGGCATTCTTTCAGGATATGTGTTGGGGGTTAGGTGTCCTTT
>VWYI01038617.1:0-13407 GCA_013399455.1 Anthoscopus minutus | reverse complement strand
ATTTTGCTAAAAATAAATAGAATATTTTATTCTTTGAGCATGTGGCATTTGTCTGCATAGTCAGTAGCAACATTCTGTTCAGTTTAAACTCAGTTATGTGGCAAATACACTTCTCTGAGAAGTAGCACACCATGCAGGGCACTCTCCTCTTCAGACTCCTTGTCCACTGCAGATGTATTGGCCTAGGCATTGTGGTTAATGTGATGCAGTAGGGCAGAATTCTGTCCTTTTAAAAAATTATCTAGACTCCTACTTCAAGAATTTTGTAACATTTACCACAGAACAAGTGTGCACATTTTGGAGAAAGAGGCTTTGTTCTCAAGCAAGAATTCCTTTCTTCTCACCTCAAAAGGAAGATATCCAGCTATGTGTCACTGGTCTGTCACATCCCATTGTGATAGGGGCTGACATGGAATAGAAGCTTAGCAAAAGTGCTAAAGTGGAAAAAAACAAAGGGTTATACAGATTAATATAAGCTACTTACAACTTGTGCATTGGTCAGTAAATTCTGCTAAACTAACTAACCAATTTGGACTGCTGCAAGAAATCAAGCTTTTTGGAACTGTGCAGGAACATTTCTTAATCTTGTATTTCAAGTATTATGTCAGCCAAATATTTTCTTTTTCTGCAGGGAAAAATTTCCTCCTCCTTTCTCCTTCTCCTTCCTTCTCCTTCCTTCTCCTCTTCCTCCTTCTCTTCCTTCTTCTTGTCTTCTCCTTCTTCCCTCTCCTCGCCACAACAATTAGTTTTTTATAAAGTATGATATAATGCTTTCTAAAGTTGGGCAGAACTGCAGCTACACAGAATCTTCTGCTCTGGGAAGTAGCTCAGTTTAGGCTGGATCTAGTTTGCATATCAGGATGATATGTGTTGTTTGCCAAGGCTTCCAGCTGGCTGATGTGAAGATGTGAATTTTAAAGGGAGGAAATTTCCTCAGGGTTCAGCTCTGATATTCCAGGTCACTCATAATCAGAAACAATGTTCTTAAAAAACTTATTAAAGTTCTGTCAGTCAGTAAAATTATAACTAAGTCATTCTTCTTTTAAGAAGAAAGTTCCTGTAAGGTATGTAGATGACAAGAGATCATAATAAATTCTAAATATTTTGAGACCGATTTTAATCTCCCACCTGTGCAATTTGGCACTAATTCCATCACAACTGATAGAACTGAGAATTAATTCTGTTTCTTTATCTCTAACCACTGTAACTGTGAAGTTTTGAGAAAATAAAGGTGATATAAAAGATCTCTGGTTTCATCAATTTTGATACCGTCATCTTGACTCTATCTGAATTGTGTGCCCAAGGAATTCTAGTTTGGCAGTCATGGATGGAAAGGACCCAAGAACTTCCACTGAGAATTCTGTGTCTTCCCTGTCAGTCCATTTTTCTGTTTTTCTGGCTAGTACTTTATTATTGAAATACTTGGGCATTAAGCTGATGGCTCTTGTATTGAACATGTTTAGATAATACCATTGAGACTTAGTCCTGTGGAAAATCATCTGTCTCTGTTAAAAATAATCAGGTTAATGAGCAACTTTCATTTTTTCTTCTTTTTTTCTCCCCCCCCTTTTTTTTTGGTTTTCTTTTTTTATTTCTTTTTCCCCCTCTCTTTTTTTTTCCTTGTCCCTTTTTGCTCCTCTTCTTTAATTGTCTCTCTCTGCCCATCCTTCCATCCCACTCTCCAATCTTCTACTCTTTATGGAGAGATTATATTTTTTTATCACAGATGAACAGATTGTTTTCATGTGCTGGTGCCTTCTGTTTCATGTATCACTCTGTTGATAGCTATTATTAAGTTATTACATTTCTAAACTTTAAGAATCCTAGCTCCCTTCAAAATAACGATGACCATGTTATACCTTTCAAAAATATTAGAGTAAGGGACTGTGAAAGAGGTAAAAGTAATTACTGTTGTGCCTTTGATCTTCATCAAGCCATTATGTGTGATGAAATAACATCACATAAAAAAGGTAAATCCATCAGAACCCCTGTCTTCAGTTGCAGTGTGCAGCTTGGGTGAACAGCAGCCGACTTCCCCCTCAGGATATTGTCAGGTGGAAGCATTTCACTGTGAGATGTTTGCAGCTGGAGATGACATCAAAAATGATAAAAGTCCTGATCATGTCAAGTCTGAGCCAAGTAGGGACTTTCTGTGTGCTCTACTTCCTCCTTTGCTTTTACATCCTCAAATATTTCATCTCTTCCACTTGTTAAAGGCAGGCCCTGAGGCTGCAAAGAAACAACTTTGAAAGAGTGACTATCTGTGAGGCTCTCACTGGAAAGGCTTTTGTTCCAGCACATAAAAAAATTAACCCCTGAGAGAACAGTGGGGTCAGGAGTGTAAAGCCGTGGGCTGTGTTTCCTTCTGAGGACAGGAAGAGGCAATGTGAGGCGAGGGAAGGTGTGTAGTTCAGCAGCTCCCCTGCATTCAGGGTTTTGGCCAGTGAGGTAACTCATAATTTTTCACTTAGAGTGGTCTTCCTCCTGTGAATTGAAGAAACAGCTCTTACAGTTCATCTGTCACCTAAGGTTTCAGACCAGTCGTCAAAGCTTAATTACTTGGTGACCAGAACAAATGGAGAAAATAAGTCAGAATGAAACTTTCCCAAAGAGAAGTGCCACATCATAAGCCTAAGTACTAAGACTGACACAAACTCTTTTTCAGCTTATACTCCCCAGTCCTGTTACAAATCAGCTAAGGTTCATGGGTTTCAGCTTCTGCATTAGTAAATCATTAATTAACAATGAAATATATCTGTTCCTGATTTTGCTGTTACACTGATGTGATTTCTTCTTTCTCTCTCCTCACTCTCTCCCCTTTTTCTAGTTAAAGCAGAAAAAAAAACCCTGGTCAAGGGGTCTCTCTCTGGAACTTCAGTCTTGCCATGCTTCTTTTCAACCACACCCACCATATCCTCCAGCTACGCCGCCGAGTACCTCCGGATCAAATGGTCCAAGGTGGAACTGGACAAAAGCGGGAAGGACGCCAAGGAAACCACAGTCCTGGTGGCCCAAAATGGCAACATCAAAATAGGGCAGAGCTACAAGGACAGGGTGTCTGTCCCGAGCCATTCCGAGGAGACCGGGGACGCCTCGCTGACCTTCTCCAAGCTGCGCGCCAGCGATGCCGGCGTCTATCGCTGCGACGTCATGTTCGGAGTGGAGGACACGCAGGGCATCGTCTCTCTGGCTGTTGAGGGTAAGGATTATTTGTCCACTTCCTTTGCAGCCCACAGTGATTCCAGTTAAAGCAGTGGAACTGAGTAATTAACACAAAACTAGAGGGAATTTAAAGGAGTGTCTATAGTGATTCGGCCTTTGAGTAGGGTGAAAGGAAGCAACTTATAATGGGAAGGATGAAAAGAAGCCACTGAAGCTGTGGCTGGCCTGTCTTGATGTCCCAAACTATGCCACCAGAAGTGAGAGGCAGTCTTTCTGGGAAAGGAGCATCAAGGATGAAGGAAGCATGGTTTTTTCCTAGTAATAAATTCTGGATGGGCAAAAGGAAAACTCATCTGGGAGAAGCTGCAAGCAAAGAAGTAGAGAAGTGTTTGCTAAATGTGGGGCAGGCAGTGATAACAGTTTGCTTGCCATCTCTGTTAGGAAGTAGCTTCCAAAATTCTGAGAGGGAGAAGTCTATGTGTTGAGAGATGGAAGAGACAGGAGTTTCAGAACTATTGATGTTGGAGAAGAGGCATCTAAGGTTATCAAGTACAAGCATTAACCCAGAACTGCCGTGTTCACTACTAACCCAGGCCATCAAATGCCACAGTCAGACATTTTTGGAACTCTCCCAGGGAAGACAACACCCCCACTTCCCTGGGAAGTGTATTCCAATGTCTGACCACCCTTTTAGTGAAGTTCTATTTCCTGCTGTCTCCCCTGAGCCTGCCCTGGCCCAGCCTGAGGCCTTTCCCTCTGCTCCTGTCCTTGTTCCCTGGGAGCAGATCCCAAATCCCTGCTGTGTGTTCCCTCCTGTCAGGGACTTGTGCAGAGCCACAAGGGCCCCTGAGCCTCCTTTGCTCCAGCCTGAGCCCCTTCCCAGCTCCCTCAGGAATTCTCCAGCCCTTTCCCAGCTCCCTCAGGAATTCTCCAGCCCCTTCCCAGCTCCCTCAGGAATTCTCCAGTCCTGTCCCAGGTCCCTCAGGAATTCTCCATCCCTGTCCCTGGTCCCTCAGGAATTCTCCATCCCTCTCCCAGCTCCCTCAGCTCCTCCTGGGGCTCCAGTCCCTTCTTTCCCAGCTCCATTCCCTTCTCTGGACAGGCTCCATCCCCTCAGTTCCCTGTGGAGAGGGGCCCGGAGCTGCCCCTGGGGTTCGAGGTGTGGCCCCAGCCCTGCCCTGCTCCTGCTGCCACCCACGGCTGGCACAGCCCAGGGGCCATCGGCCTCTTGGCCACCTGGGCCCCCTGGGCTCGTGTCCAGCTGCTGTCACCAGCGCCCCCAGGGCCTGTCCCAGCCTTCCAGCCACCTCTGCCCCAGCCTGGAGTGTCCAGTGGGTTTAAGAAAAACAAAAGAGTGAGTGGCCAAAGGAGCATGTGATGTGTGGGTGTTTCTGCCCTTGGAACCTGCCCGTGGAGCGTGGCACAGAGGCTGCTCCAGAGCCCTGCTGGGCTGGCACTGAGCCTGGGCTAACAGGCTGTGCTGAAAGTCAGGGCATTAACCCAGGCCCTGTGCCATGCACAGGCAAGTTCTGGACCCAGGTTTCTGCCTGTGCTTAGAACCTGTGTGGATGGATCCCCTTGATTTGGGCCCTGCCTTGCACAGCCCTTTGCAGCTCGGTGTTTTTTGAAAGTTTGCTCAGGTGGATGAATCCCAAAACAAACATTAATATCTGCTGCTGGAAATCAGAGCTTTGAGCTTCATCACGTATTCTTCTTCCAATTTGCCTAACCTGATGTGAATAGTCTCTTGGCACTGATTCGACAAAAGGGTTTGAAGGTGTGGCCTTAATTTGGAAATACAGTAAATCAGTGTAGCCATTAACTTCATAAACTGTTAGGTCCTAATGACAAAAGCAAGAGAATTCCTGGTTTGAACATTACTTTTCATAACGAGTGTACCTTGCATTCCTTACCCCTTTTCAAGTTTTCTGCTGACTACATATCTGTATCCAGGAGCAGCAGATGTTTATGACAATAAAATATCAGATGATTTATGGTGATACTGTAGCTCTTGTAGTTGCTGCTCCTGCAAAAACACTGCGAAGTGTTGAGTTGCTTAGATTTATGATTTTACCTCAATGAAAGTTTCACACACTCCATTTTCTTTCTGCCACTGTTCTTTTCCATGACTACTTTAATGTCAGAATTTCAGGAGAGGAAAAAAACTAAGTCTTCATCCAAATGGAAAATTGGTTTGCTAGACTGTCATTTGTGCCGTCCATTCTCAGTTTTCTCCATTATGTAAACAAGTGGCATTTATTAGACTCATAAGAACTTCATGTGAATATTGCTGCTCAAATCTTCTGCTCAGTTCTTTGTGGTTTCTTATGATTTTAGCTTTTATTTATAAACCAAAAAAACACATTAGTCCCGAATACCAATTATCTCCATTTTTTTCTTTTTGGAGCTGCACCCTAAAGTGACACCATTTGAAGAGATGTGATCCCCTGTACTCCCCCTTTGTGCATTCTGCACTGCCTGTCCTGATTGGGGTGCAAGGAGGTATTTCCAGGTTAACTGAGGATAGTCCAGAGCTGAGGGATAGCCTGGTTCAGCACTGTGCTTTGGTCAGCTCTCCTGGGTGGAGCTGGGGCTGCTGAAGCTCTGGTAAAATTATCACCAGCTTTTTTTCTTCTGCTCATTTTTTGCTCAAATTAAATAGGCCAAAACTGTTTGGCAGAGTTCTGTTGAAGCAGGTGTAATTCCTCTTTTGCCATTATGATGAATTTATTATGGGTTTTTTTTAAATGCTTCTTTGGGTATTTTTAAAGCAATTGTGGACTTTTGATCTCGGTGTTTTAAGGGTCTCCATTTCTTTTATGGACATTCTCTAATTTTAAACTTTCAAAGAAAATGCATAATGCAACATCAATGAAGCCAGGAATATAAGATTAGACAGTTGGCCAGCTTGCTTTTCAAATTAACCTTTGTAGTATAGTAGATAGCTGGGAGAGCTAACTTGAATAAAATTACAGTAATTGCCATTTCTCTCCTTTAGGAATACTGGGAATACAGAACTGCTATTGAACACCCTGTGCATCAAATGAATGTATTTTACCAGTGATGGAATGGATTGTGAATGAAAAATGGGATTTCTGAGGAAGAATAATTTTCTCAGTTCCATGTAGATTTTCCCAGGTTAAGCTGAATAGTGAGTGTTAGTCACTGAAAGTAGAACTTCTAATGCCTAATTATATCTTTTGGCTGGGTCTCAAGCTCAAGACCAAAAGTTGTAACTGTGAACCTGTTTTCTTTCTCTGTTTTGCTACCACAACCGACAAATTTGATAACTTGTGTGCAAATATCCAGTTAATTTGCTGTTTTAGATGCCAAATGAACTTCTGAAGTCAGATTCATATGTTATTAGCAACAAACTGCCTAGGCAAAAGATCTGGCTCTCCCAGAGTCCTATTCCAATGAGAGCAGCTGATATTAAAGGGCAAACTTAAACATTTTCCCTATTGCTGTCACAGACCTGTCACCCATGGAATTACCCACACAGAGATTTTTGTTATTCTGTCCTGAATAGATGTGGGGGTTTTTTTCCCATTTGATTTTGGAATGTCTGTAGATTTTCATTATCTATGGATGTGACTCGTGGCTTAGTTATCATTCACAAGGAAGACACTTTTCATCACATGTATTGCCTTTGTCTCTGCAGTGCATATTTCTGCTACAACCTTTTTTGACAGGTAAAAGCTTTCTAAACCATGTCAGGATCTTGGAATTGGATGTAACTCTGTCGCCTTTCTTTGCCTTGGTTATAGGAATTAGCAATGCCACCTTCTTGGGTGTCAGTAGCTGCTTATATTTGGAAATAGGTGATCTTTAAGGTCCCTTCCATCCCAAACCATTTAATGATTCTGTCTCAGAGATAAGACACTGTGAGTTCACATGGGATCCTTTATCTGCTGAGCAGTGCTTGGCTGTGTATGCATCAGACAGAGATCTTTGATCTGAGTATCTGTTTAAATGTCTCATCTTCAAGCAAAAAACCTGAATTGACCAGGGCTGTGAGCAGTTGAGCTCTGGCTGGGCTGGCTCTGTGTGCACAGCCCTGGGGATCTGGGGAAGTCACAGCAAAGTGGAGGGGAGGATGACACGCTGTGTTACTTGATCCGGTTTTCCTCTGGCATTGCAGGTTATGTGCTGAGCCACGTGCCCAAACTCAGCAGAGGACACCCATCCACAGGGGACAGGTGCTCTTCACACTTCACCCCTGAGACCAGGGTTATTATTTTGCATTTTGCACTTGGCGAGGGTGTAAGAGAGAGGAGGGAAACACTTAATGCCAGCCCATGCAGGAGGTTTGGGACAGCCAGGTGCCTGCCTTACTCATTTTTCACGCCTGCAGAGCTGTCTCTGGGGCAGGCAGCTCTGCAGGATCACTGGAGGGGCACTTTGCTCACACTGGATAGCCCCTTTCCTGCAATTAATCATGGAGAATGCTTTCCTGACAGCCTGGTTGCTGCTATGATTACACTGACATCCCAGATAGGGATATTTTGTGTTCAAAATGGATCTGACAGTATGGCAGTGTTAGATGCTTCAGCTTCTCACAAGGAGAGGAATGAACAACCTTAGAATTGGAAGGGACCCACTAGGATCATCCAGCTCCATCCCTGGATATGTAGATCAAGTCATTAATCCTCATTTTCACTTCCACGGGTTTTCTTCTCTGCCTTCTCTGCATGTTCCTCCAAAATTTTCTCTTTGTCTCAGGAGCAACTCTTCCTTTGTCAGATTCTGTAATTTCAACTCTCTATGGTGTTTTGTGCTTTTTTTCTAACCTTCCTTGGTGTTACTAAACCCACAATTCAAACTGTCTCACACTGGGAGTCTGTGGCCTCTCAGCTTTTGGATATTCCTGGGTGAGGTTATCTCTCTGCATCAAATATCCCTGGTCACCAATTAGGGAGATTAATAAATGACTCTTTTAGACTCAACTTGTGACTTTCAGGTAAAGCTACCTTGGGTGATTTGAATTCCAGAAAGGATTTTATAAAGCGTATAGCTGTAGCTTTCTGTGTCTACATTTATTCCTTCTCTCTAGTTGTAATGAAGTCCACTTTTATAAAATACATTTAAGCTACCTTGTAAAAATCTGACCTAGAAATGAAATGACACAGTACTTTTCATTCTGGAACATTTCTGAATATTTAATGAAATGCTGGTTTTGTGTGGTGCTATGATATTGGGCAATTAAGAAGAACATGTATGAGCCAATGTATTCAAAATTAAGAAGTCTGAACAAACCACTCATCTGAGCTGATTTTTTGTTCTCCTGCTTGGAGATAACTGGATTTGAAGTGAGCAAAGTGGCAAATGGGATCCTTCTAGTTTACTTACTCTTTTGTCTTAGATTCTCAGTGAGTATTTTTTTTGCCCAAAGTGAGAGCACTCTATTCTTTTCTAACTGATATTCTGGAAATTCACTCTTAATGGGCCTCACTTTCTCAGTTTCTGTTTCATTCTGGTTGCAAATCTGAAAATCTTCCTTTATTCCCCCATTTCTGTTTTTTTTTGTGTTTTCTTTTTAAAGCCTGTAAAGACAATCCCAGGCCTAAGATACTGATCTTGTTAATGGAAAGAAACAAGAAGTAGGGAGGCAGCATAGATGGTAATTCACATTTTCATTTTTATGCAAACTTGTCTTTCCTGCAAGCATTATAATGATAATAAATGAACGTTGTTTCCAATGTGGGAACGCTGCCATTCAGTGATGCTGTTAGCCCTGGGAGATTGTGTGCTGACAACCTAATTGATCTATTCTCTCTGCAGCAGAAATCCCCTTCTTTAATCTCTTAAGAAGGCATTTGAAGAGGTGCTTTTACCTAATCTTTCGGATTTACCTGTCTTGAAACCTTACCACCTCTTGATGTTGAACTTCCGCGCAAATTATCATGGGCTGCTGCATTTTTCAGCTCGTGCTTTGCTCCCTTCCCTAATGGATCCCGAGGAATCTTCCTGGCAAGAGAAGAGCACAGTGGGCAGCAGCCATCAAAGGATGGCAAAGGGAGATTAATTTTTGGGTGATAAAAACTCAGGGGCTACATGCAAATCTGGCAGGAGGAGGGACGGAAATGTTCTGGCCAAGCTGCTGTGTCCCTGCTGTAGAGTGTGGGAGCACGGCAGCTGGGTGGACAGGCTGCTGTGGTTCTGCTTCGGGCTGGATGCAGGAGCTGTGGTTGGACAGTGATAAAGGATAAAAACACAGGTGAAGCTCAGCATTTGATCCCTCCTCTCTTTATCTGGAGCTGGTCAGAGGGGTCTGCTGTGAGGGTGGACACAAACATCCTGCACAGGGGAGCAAAGTGTGAGCTGGTGCAGGACTGTCTGTCCCTGGAGAGCCGTGGCAGGGTGGGGGGAAAGGCACTTTCCCTTCCCCACCGTGAGTTCCCTGGCAAGGCAAGCCTCTTCTCAGGCTGCCAAAGCCTGAGACAGGGGCCAGAAGATGGGTGCAGGGCCTAGAGAGAGACACACACACGAATTATTCGTGTGGAGAACCGAAAATGCTGCCCTATTCCTTCCATTCTACGGTTCTCAGTCCCGTAACCCATCTTTTTGGGGTGTATTTGTAATGTGAATTGCCTTCTGCATTAAGGCCAGGGAGGATCTGAACTATGAACTGAACTGTGTGGTAGCTCTGGCACTGAGCCAGGGGTTATTTCAGGGGTCTGCACCACAGTGTCCCAGGTCTGATGACAAAAATTAACAGGCTAACGAGCACTGCCATCACAATCTTTCCTCTTTAGGTATTTGCTGTGAGAGGCCACTTCTGAGATTCAGGCTTTATGTTGCCACATTCGACACTGCATGTGGCAGCAGCCTGAGCTCACGAGTGAAAGTGAACTATAATTTATTAGCCATAGCAGGAGCTAATAAACTAGCTTCCCCTCCAGTTCCACGGGGTTTTGATGCATGATACACGAATAAAGCTGCAACCCAAAGGGGTGTAGCCACGGAATCAGGCTCTTACCCCTGGAAACCCTTGTTTGTTAAAAGTTAAACACTTTGCGTTTTTATTTTCTGGTCTGACATGAGATTAACAATGAAAAGACGTCCACCCTTGCTCGGATAGAAGTGAATTTTGGATGCTACAAATTGCTTTCCTATGAGTGCTCTTCCTTGCTGCTACTCCTTCCTGTAATTACACTGACTTTGCCAGATGTTCAGTGACAACATTATACCGCTGTAGTCTGTTTTCCAGTTGCTTTGTTTGTTCCTAGGACAACTCCTTTCTTGCCTTTTCTTTCGGGGAGGAAATAGACAAAGTGTGTGTGGTGGGGGGAGGGAGGTGGAGAAAAATCCTTTACAAATGTCTTAAAAGTGCAAAGACCGGGACAATGGGTTTTGCCCCTCTCTCTGTCTAACTGAAACAATGAAAGTCCTGCACTTTAATCTTCTTATCCCCAGGGGTCTTCTAATTATTGCAGCTGTTGCACAGGCTTATGCATAGTGACGTCCTCCTTCCCATTCATCTCGGAGGCTCTTTCATGTCCATTGGCTCCTCACTGGAAATGGAGGAGCCTCCAGCTCTGAGAATAGGTGAAGTTTACCTTGTGGATCAGGGCGAGGAGAACAAAGCATTCCCCGAGTTCCTTTCCAGGATTTACAAATGACCAAAGGCTCTTCTTCGCCGAAATCCACTTTAAATGGGCTGGGATGTTAACTCTTTAGCCCTGCCTTGTTCAGATGTCACACGGCTCTGCCCCGGTAGGAGGGGGCAGTGGTGCTTCCAAATGGGGAAAAAAAAGGAAGGAATGAGAGGTGAAATAGTTGGTTGTGGAAAATACACTCATTCATTCAAGCAGCAGGAAGCTTTGAAAAAAATGAAGAATACAGTTTTGAAGTAATATGTTGCCATCCCCTCTAAGGTAACAAACGTTTTGGTGGCTGTTCTGAGTAGCAGGAGCTCTTAAGCCCAGTTTGAAGTCCTATAGTATCACTTAAGCAATCTTGGAAAAAAATATAAAGAAAGAGACAATTAATCCAAAATCACACAAAATACATTTTAATTAAGATTGAAACAACAAACTGAATTAACAAATTGGTTCCTACGCTTGAGCATTTCTGACTCAGCACCGAATATTCTTTATTACAGAAACACTGTTATAAAAAAAAGGTTTTAAAATGTTTATATATGTTCAAGAATAACATATAGTAAAGCCAAATGCACAGCTTGTGAATATTATTATGGGTTCATAGTTATGAAACAGGGTAAATATTTTATCTGCTTCAGTTGGAAGCTCTGTAAAAGTTGTCCATTTAAAAAATTCTAGATCCAGAACACCACGCAGGCCACCTGAACTCCTGTTTTTATTTACTATTAATACAGCAATCCTCACTTATACCAGCAGGTGTTCTGCTCACAGTTTCAACCACTGCTGCTAAATTCTGAATATATTAAAATAAATATTTTTATGCATACCACATGTTAAGAAAATACAGATCTCCAGATAATATTTTTTTGTTATTTTAATGTTTAGGTGCCAGTGTTGCCTAACTCGTTGTAGTGGGGTGGTTTAGCAGTGAGGCTGTGGGAGCAGGATGTCCCCCATCCACACTGAAATGCTCCTTTGGCTCCCACCACAGGATGAAGATGCCCTTTGGAAGCTGTCCCTGTTCTCCACTTGTTCTTGAAATCTGCCCAGAAATTGTTTGGAACGGTGCTGTGGGGCCTGAGCCAAATAATGCAGTGAAATAACCTAACATTTTAACACCCTTAATGACTGAATTTCAGGCACCTGGAAAGTTTAATGTAATGATACAAACACAGCCATAATTTTCAGGGGTGTATTCTTCACTTGTCGTTGTTGCCAAACAACGCTTGGATCCATTTGAAGCTGAAATTGCACTTGGAGGAAGCTGTTTGTGGTGGGTTTTTCCAGTACTGGAAAAGGCATTTTATGGGGATGCTGGTGGTCTGCAAACTCCCAGTTAGTGGCTGCAGCTGGTGTGTGACTCCCTATTAAGTGATGAAATGTGGGGATTCCCATCCTTTCCTCTTTCATTTCCTGTTTCTCTGCAAGTGGCTTTGATAAAAAAAAATTATGTCTGATGGCTGAGTAGTTTTCAGGTAATATTTTCTGTAGTAATTTCTTAGTGAATCATGACAAGAAGAAAAATATGTACTCTCTACTTGTTGGCCACATGCAGATTTTTGATGACTGGCAAAATGTTACTGAATTTGTCTGCATGAAGAGAAGATTTCTATAGCAGTTGGAAATTCTTGCATCAACAATTTGCTAAGTGACCTGTTTTTCTATTTGTTTCCAAACTAGCAGACTTTATCTTTCAACAACGCTTTAATAGCAACGACATGTTGTAAAACTAATTATTGCTACAATATCAACATTTTCCCAAACTGTATTACAGTATGTTGTTTCCTCATCATGAAGTACCCCAGTAAAACCATCAGGGAAAAGGAGCACTTAGTGGTTTAGGGGCTTGTTTTGTTTCGTTTTGTTTCTATTCTGTGGATGTTTTATGGTGTTGAAGCACTTCTGAGGATTTTAGAGTGCAATTAGTTAGGTATTGCAAGGGACATGCCTTTGATGCTGAAATGTAAAAGGCAGTGGTTGTAGGGGGAAATGATTTTGTAAGGTGGGATGGCTGTTTTCTGCCACTTGAGTGCCCTTAATGGTTTGTTCTAGCTGTTGTCGGATTCAGTGGGAACTGTGTGTGTGTGTAGGAAACAAAATGTGGCTTCTAGAACGATCCTGCTTTAAACAAAACCTTCTTCACACCAGGCCTCCCTCTCCAAAGGCCTGTTGTGCTCCAGAAAGTGCTGAAATTGTCAAGGTCCTTTCCAGAACTAGAAAAACCCCGAATTAAATCGTGCTTTCTTTTGTCTGTAGCATCTGTGGGATGTGCAGGAAAATACAGCTATGGAAAATTCGCCACAGGCCATATAGTGATAAATTATATATTTGCAGTGGTCTTTGATGCGTAGACATGGACACCAGCCCCATCACTGATTAACAAATCTGCTTCAAAAAAGCACATTTTTGGGGGCATTTTGTCATTACTGGTAGCAGCCGCTAGAGGGAAAACCTCATTTATACCGTACTTTCTCACCTTTTTGTACTATTTTTCATTCTAATTCAATGTTTCCAGCCTTGTGACAAAGCCTAGGTAGGGTTACCTAGCGTGATGGCTGCAGAAAGAACACAAAATGTGCCATTTATGCAGGTTTTTGGTTTCAGACTGGTGGTGGCTGCAGAAACACCACAAAATGTGCCA
>VWYI01038613.1:0-28856 GCA_013399455.1 Anthoscopus minutus | reverse complement strand
GGGAGAAGGGAGCCGTTTATCTATCTTCTCTGGTTTTTCTGAAGGAAGCAATCTTCTCTCCAGGAGAACATTTGCAATATGAGTATTAATACAAAAAAGTGTTTGTTCTGTTCCTGTTGATAGGTCAAAAGATTGTGCAGAACAGCACAGGCAGTATAAATTTAACATTTCTTACTGCTCTCTTAACTGTTGCTTACAACTCATTTAGTTGTAATGTAACTCATTTAGTTGCCTGTCAATGTAATCAGACAATGCAATTTAAAAAATCCTGTAATTACAATTACAGAATATGACATCTATGGCTCAAAGAAACTTTTGAAGCTTTGTTGGGGAGGTTCTTGATTATAATTTGTGAGGTATGTGAACTAGAAAGTGGTATAAATGAAAGGAAGGACACGATGCACATAAAAAGAGAGTACATAAAGGATACTAAGAGCTAGAAAGCAGAGATTAATGTAAAGGGTTAAAGATTATTAAATTAATTTTTGAGGAAATTTGTAAATTATAACAAAGAATTTGAACATCTTAATTCTGCAGAAAATCTGGAAGAGTTTTAGCATGAAGGCAACAGAATTTATGATTATCACGTAATCATAGGATCACTGAAAAATCTTAGAAGGGACTTCCGGAGGTCACTGATCCAGTTTCCAACTCAAAGCAGGGCCATCTTCAAAGGTATAAGGGGGCATAATATATCTAAGAGGAAGGGACCAAAAAACCAGAGAGAGCACAGGGCAGTGGGTACCACAGATAAAGGACTGCTCTGTTGGCCTAGCATGTTTGAAATAATTATTGGGGAAGAAAAAAAATCAAACATTTTAGTCCACTGCATGACAAAAAGAGTTAAACACTTTTGTTTCAGTACAGTGCTGCAGACCTCTTTGCCTCACCTTGAATTTGTCCTGTTGTATGCCTCTCACTACTACCCAGAGCAATCTTAATCAGTTAGATTTGCAGTAGTTTTACAGAGAGATTTTATGGAGATTCATAAAGTTTACCTTTATTTGTTTTGCAGTACAAAAGTTTTATAAATGCCTTGTCAGTTCAAAAGAGCTCTTTATGCACAAGGTAATATTATTATCTCCCTGGAAGCTCATACCTCATGGGATCACAGACATTTGCAGGCAAATTTCCATACTGACAGGCTACTCACTACAAAATGCTTATGTTGCAGTATTAACATCATTTACCAAAACAGTCTTGAACAGTGTGCATACAATGTACATTTGCATGTGAGGTGACACAACTTTATCATGGGGGAAGAGAATGAGAAGGTATTAAAGGAAATACAAGGATTTTTTTCCTTTTTTATTTTAAGTTTTGATTTTGAGAATCAGCATATACTCCAATCTTTTTCCACAAAATTCACCTTCAATCTCCAAACCAATCTAATAACTGGCAGTTTTAATAGTACATTTTTATTAATTAGACAAATTTCTTGCAGCAGTTTGGCAGATTTCCAGTTTTAAGATAATGAGTGCTGACAAACCTTTCAGGCCTGCACATTACAAAATATTCTGTGTCTTATTAACTTTATGCCCGAAGAGTATTTTTCGAAGCGAATGCTCTCTGTTTTAAGGAGCAAGTGAAGCAGAAACATTACTCTGGTTCACCTATGTTAGGGACTTACTTTCTTATTTCTTGAGACTTTTCCCTGAATAAATTGTTCTTCTTCCAGAATACTAAATATCTGTAAAGTAAATCAATTGCATTATCAGATTCTCCATTGGCAAGTCCACTCTAAATATACAGAAGACCCAATTAACAGCCAACATGAAGCCTTGAATCTTCTGTTAGTTTCTGTGGGCAAGCTTTAAAACCCTTTATTAGAAAGAAAGATTTTTTAATACAGTTACTGATGTCTGAGACTTTCTTTTCGCACAAAATTCCCACAGACTTCATGAAGAAAAATCTATCCGAATGACTTTCAGAATATAAGTCCTGACATCAACAATCTTTTGTGGGTTTGTTTATTTGCTTTTTGCTTGTTTTGTTTTCTAATTTTTAAATTTTTTTTAAAGTTGGCTAACTGTAGATTGGTTCGTAACTGTTTACTATTTAAGCCCATTTTGACATGTTTTCAAGGCATTACAACGCAAACCAATACTTAGGAAATGCAACTAGCTCTCTATACTGTTACTTTTTAAAGAGAAATACAAAGGATTAATCACATTTCTCTAATAAAAATTTGTTTCAACACACTAGAAGAATAAACATAGATCTAGGAAGGATAAGCTAAAGTGATGAAATAGCGTCCAACATGGAAATGAAAGCGGCAATGTTAATAAAATTCTGGTTTTAGTTCAGGATGGTATGTATGTGATAAACTAAATTTTCTGGCAAGGAGAAAATTATGCAGAATCTAAGAATAAGTATAATGTTCCAGTCTTTTTTTTTTAAGGAAGTGGGTACTTCTAAATAATGTTACCTGAAGATGGGTAGTAAATATTTATATTTTTTTCTTAGCAAAATTTAACTTTTTACTGATGAACACAAAGCTGAAGGCACTGCTCACGTCTCTTATATCACAGTAGTAGTGATAGCAGCAGCAACTACAGAAGCAATAGCAATAATCATAGCACTGCAGTAGACCAAAAACATTTATAGCTTTGAGGCTGAAAACCCTCTCTTGCCTTAATGCAAGCAAAACTCTCACAGATGAAGTTGATGTTGACTGCCTGATTCAAACAGGGCACCACAAAACATACTGGTTCTATAGCCAGAAACATATTTTTTGAAATTTCTGTCACAAAGCTTCAAACAGAGAAATAAATTCCATATGATTCCAAATTCTCTCTCTTTTTTGGGGCCCCACCTTGGTAGATAAAAAGAGCTCTGTTTTCAGATGATAACATAGGAATACCTTCATCATAACTTTTCCCAAAGAAACAGGAGAAAAAAAAATCCAGGATGCCTAGAAGTCAATAACTAAGCCAATATACACAGGAAATAAGCATTGGTATTGGAATTAGAAACATCATTTCCTGATCAGGAGAGAGAACTAACTGCCTTTCAAAACTGCTGGATTTTTTAAATAGCTTTTTTGTAGGCTTTTCGTATTGCATTGATAAGCACATTTTAAAAAACAGCGGATGTTGCTACATCCACATGATTTTTGAACACTTCCAGGAATTGTTATTCCACCACTTCTCTGGGCAGCTTGTTCCAATGCCTGACCACCCTGTCAATGAAGAAATTTTTCCTAATATCAAGATCAAATCTCCCCTGGTACAACTTTAAACCATTTCCTCTTGTCCTCTCACTTATTACTTGGTAGAAGAGGCCAACCCCCACCTTGCTACACCTCCTCTCAGGCAATAGCAGAGAGCAATAACATCTTCCCTGAGCCTCCTTTTCTCCTGGCTAAATGGTTGGATTCAATGATCCTAGAAGTCTTTTCCAACCTTAATGATTATATGATGCAATAAATTCATATTCTTGTGATGCATTAGTAGGCAGCTTGCCAAGGCTGAAAGTAAAATTGTGCATCATTAGCAAGTTTGGACAGGGTACCAGTACTGTGTCCAGCTCTCACCAGTAAAAAGACAGCAGATATCCATGTCATTGTCACTACACCGTGACCAATAGTCTCCAAATTCAGACCTGGCAGTTTTGTTTTTACAATCTACTTTAATCTCTTTCAGATTTAAGGAAATATTTTTGCAACAGTTTCTGTTTCTTAGAAAAATAAAGTAAATAGTACCAATACCAGAAGTCTATCTGAAACTGAGCTAGCAGGTAGAATGCAAGTGAGGTCAAAGAAAAAGAATTAATGCCTTGGTGAAGGCAAGGTTTATGGTAACATTTTTATTTGTTTCTGTAATGTACCTACAGAAGTAATAATAAATATAGAAAACAATACAAAAGACAATATTTTGCTCTAATTATATTAAAAAAGTAGCGAATTTAATTTTTTAAATCTAATCTTTATTGATACCAAAAAATATTAGTTTTGAAGAAAAAACTGAGACTGAAAATCACTATGAGGACATTTAATATTTATTGTAAGAAAAAATCCATTTCAAACAAAAACTGAGGCAAAAATCTAGCAACAAACTCACTGGTATTAAACAATCATCTTGCTGTCCGCCACATTCAAATGGTTAGGAGTTCATAAAACTACAACACCATTTTGTTCTGATTTCGATTACTTTCTTAAAGATACTGTAAAGGAAACATTTTCTAAAAACTAATTATTTGACATAAGCTAATAAAGTTATTCTTAGTTATGTGGAAAAATTTTAAATGAGAAAATAAAATAATATAAATTTTTTTTCTTTCCTTTTAGTATTGTGTGCTAGAAAGCTATTCCTCCCAGTACTTATTTCCTTCAGGCAATGCATATGTTTCTTTCATGTGTTTCAAAAGAAACAGAAATTAATTGTGTGCTGTTGACTTTGGATTTCACTTTTTGTAAAATAAATCAGCTTGCCTCTTAACAGCATGAATAAAAATACTATGTATATTTTATATCTTCCCACTAGCTTCAGTTATTCTTCTCCATATGACAGCCTCATGTAGGGCTATCAGGACACAATATATTTTAATACTCTACCCAAATCTTAGCAATTTCTTTTATGCAAACATAAAATGTAAAAAAGAACTGTAAAATTCCTCTCCTAACCTGCTGTTTAATGATGATAATATGGGTAGCAATATCCTTTTGATTCTAAAGAACAGATATAACCACACCTCACTATAGAAAGAATTATCTGTTTATTTAATGTAACAATAGGAATTTCTTTATTCAGCATCTCAAGGGGTTTTCTATTTCATTGCTGCATATTGTTAGTTGTCTCTGTGAATCCTGTTTTCCTCTGAATTATGTAACTGCATCTTTCTGTTGTTCTTACTGAGACATTAAAAATCTACTTATGTTATAGTTAGAAAAGGCACTTAATTGTTTTTTACTCTAAGTCTTGTAAAATAAGTGTTCCAAACTTTTATTCTTGTGAGTTATCCCAACTTTTAATGTATTTAAATTCTGAGCTGGGTTTGTTGGCAGTCTATTAAAATCTGTCTAAAAGTTATTCCTTTGAGTAATTTTTTGCAATGCCTTTTTCCTGGTATCCTGTCCATAGCAGATAGGGTATTGCAGAGTTTGTCAAGGAAGTACTGCTCTAACTCAACACTTTGGTATTTTTCCCTGAAGTTCATATAAGGAATATGCACGGCAAAGTAAATACTGAAGTATAAATAAAGACAAATATATTTGTTTGGTTGGGATTTTTTTCCAATATCTGATTTTTTTTAACACCTTGGGGATTTCTGTTTGTTTTTTTGTTTTTTGTTTTTATTCTCGTAAAATCAACTGCATAATATTGTTTCTAATCCATTTTGATTTCTAATCCATTACAGTTTCAAGCTCTGTATATACAGTGACCACCTTTGATGTGGTCATTTTTTGCTGTCTTTTCATAGGATTTCATTAACTCTGGGGCATCTGACAGAACCTGGAATGAAACACCATTATTTCAGTTCTTCTGTTCTATACAACCTCACCACAGCTTTACAAATTAGGAACTCTTTTATTTTATTGATGCTTCAAACATAAGTTCTTACACCCATTGTATTCAAATGAGTCTTTCAAGCAAGTAGTGGAAGATGACCTAATTTTCCATTTTCAGCCACTGCTGAGAATTTTGGAGACACTCAGGAGCACCACAATTCAGTCCTCAAACTTTTGATGATCTGGTAAACTCAGAAACCCACTCTATACACTGATGTGATAACCAGCTGCATAAGAGAAATATGCAAAAACTTCCCGGTAGAAGATACCTTTAAAATCTTTAAAATTTAAGCACTTATCTTGCTTTTAAAAAATCACTTTTATAATTAGAAGCACAGTTATTATCCATCTAAATGTCCAGTATTTTATGATCTCAAATAATCTTTTGATGTTATCATCAGCTGAAAAACATATCAAGAAGCTAGTTTGCTCTGTTTTCTTCTTTCATTTTCTCCTTCACATTAAAAATACAGTTCCCAGTATCAAAAAATCACAGAATCATTGATTTTGAAGGTGTCTCCATAGATCTGCAAGTCCAACTCCTTTGCTCAAAGCTGGATCCACAGTTTTTGGCTCTGGGCCATGTCCAGCTAGGTTCTGAATGTCTCCAAAACAGAGAATTCACAACCTCTCAATGTGACCAGTTCCAATTTTTGATCAATCTGACAGTAAAACCATTTTTCTTGTTTGGTTTACATGGAATTTTCTGTACTTCAATTTACACATATTTCCTCCTGTCATTTTACAGGATGCTACTCAGATGAGTCTTTCCTCATGTTGATCATCTTTAGTCACCTCTTAGGCTCCCCCTAACAGTTATTTAAACACACTGATAAATTCCTTCTGGGCCTTCACGTCTCCAGGCTAAACAGCTGCTTTTTCAGGCTAAACCCAGCTTTTTCAGCCTCTCCTCATATGAGATATACTCTAGTCTTAATGATTTCATGTCCCTGCATTGGACTTACCCAGTATGTGCCCATCTCTTTTGTACTGAGGAGCCCAAATCTGGGTGCATTCCTTGTGTGCCCTCATCAGGACTGTACAGAGGGGAAGGATCACTACTCAGCCTGCTAACAACAGGTTTTCTCACCCAGTGCAGAATGGCATTGGCTTCCTTTGTCATAAGAGCACATCACTGGCTGATGTCCAGTTTTCATCTATCAGGATTTCCACCATATCCTTCTTTCAAATCTGCTCATCTGCCAGTTGCCCCTGCATGTGAACTGGTGAAAAGGATTATTTCTCTCCAAGTGCTGGATTTTGCATTTCCTGTTATTAAATCTCTTTTCATTTCCTGTTCAAGACTGTCGAGATCCTTCTGGTTGTCAACATGATAGTCTGATGTATCAGCCATTTTTCCAGTTTTGTGTCGTTCGCAAAGAGAGTGAGCATGGCTGAGATAGCACTCTGTTCCACATACACATACACATTAATGACATAACATGTCATTAATGAAGAGATTAAAGTGTTGTATCCTGCATAAGCCATTGGGAGTACCTTCTAGTGACGTGACTCCAGCTGAAATTTGGGCTGCTGGTTACAGCCCTTTGAACCTGCCATTCCAGACAATTTTAAATGCACTTCCCCCTTCATTTATCTAGAACATTCTTCTATGTGTCTTGTTCTTACATTAATCTCCCTCAATCTTCCTTAATTCTTACTTGCTAGGGAGGTAATTTTGGAATTTGGATCACTTCCTATCACTGAGTGCTATCATTACAATGAATTCTAATTGACAGATTCTACACTAGTCCTTAAAATAGCTCAGCCTTAAGTTTTTCCACTTCCAAAGGGACAGACTCTATTCTTGGTATTACCATGACTGTATTTCTTTCCTCTAAAACAGTCTTTCATCTGTTATAAAACATTGTGCATTTGCTCTGTACTTTCCTATTCTAATTACTCCTGTCAAAGACTTGTTCAAAAACCTTTATTAGAGCCAAGCAAATTCTATCTTCTCCCTCTTTCAAATAGACTTTTGACATTTTTTTCAAAGAATTCTAAGAAGTCAATTAAATGGTAATAATTCCATGTGAGTCTGTATTTTAAGTGTTACTACTACTACATCTTCCCTCTGCCCCAGATTTAGTCTCTAGATTCTTCAACATAAACTATTGTACTACTTCATCATCATATTTCCTAATATCACAAAGAGATTTCAGGAAGCACCAGTACTGAAACAATCAAAGTAGATGCATCTGGACACAAAAATTACCCTGTTTTTTCCTGTATGCTGCTGTTTAAGAACAATGCACGTTAAAGAAATAAAAAGATTGCACATCCATTGTTATAGTAAGGGTGTGCTTTAAGATGCAACAGCACAAGCAGAAAAAATCTGCTGATTATTACACCAGCATTACTCCCAGAGCTTCACTTTTCATTTCTCTGTGTGATATGCAGACAGTATATATCACATAGAAAAATGAAAAGTTAAAGTAAATGTCTTATGAAAGATTCAGAAAGAATAAGACTGAAGCATGAAGATATCATACATTTGGGAGTAGAAATACAAAGTCAATTTTCAATTTCATTTATGTAAAATAAGCCCGATTACAAATAGTCGCTAAAAAGATGATGGTAGAAACTGAATTCTGTCAGTGAAATGTAGCACAAAGTCAAGAGAGGAAAACACTTCAAAAAACGAACTACAATCAACATTTTGTACCCACAGATCACCTCTTGTTCTTGAAGGAATAAAATCTTTATGGGCCTTGCAGGTTCTGTTGTGCTCTTGGCCAAGCAAATGGTGTCAGAAACTGCAGAAGCCTTCTACTATGAGAAATTTCACTCCACAGTTAAAAAACACTTTGGTCATTGCCTTTATTCTTAGTTCTGCAGTACCTTATGCTTGAACTTGAAAACAAAAGCCATAAAACTAGATATGGGATAGATAGCACTTAAAGGAGAGGCTTTGGCCATATACAGCATACATACCTTGCTCCACCATAAACAATTATTAATTTCACAATGGATTTGGAAGTGAACAGCAGAGTTTTCCAAATTACTACAGCTAAGGAAATGGTTGAGGAAGTAGACACAAGGAAAGGCTGTCTGTAATTTAGGATGCCTGTCAGACTGTCTGTCTTCCATCTCTTCTTCACTACTGTCTTCATTTTTTCATAAATGAGTTGTTTTTCCAAGTTATACTATAGATTGACTTATTTTCCCAATGCAAGCTTTAACAGTAACAAAGGCAGTGAAAAGGTCAAAAATATCGTATCTCCATTTTCCTGTAACAATTTGCATTTGAAATATAGAATTTTAAGCAGGGTATTAAAAAACACAAAGAAAAAAAAGTATAATTCTCATAATTAATTCCATTCTGTTTTAAACATAATCATCCTTCTTCATACTATGCTCAGCATGACATGTACCAGCACTCTTTTGATTGTGTGAAACAAATAATATGGAGAAAGCTATGTTTAAGTTTTATGCTACTGAGATTTCTTTCTGGAAGATAATTACATTTCAATGGTTTCTAAAAAAGGACTCATGTCTACTCCTTTTTCCAGTGTCCCAATGCAGCTTTTAAACATTTTTTTAAATTAACAGTGTGCACCCATTTATGATTAGGATTTAATTATATTTTATTTCACGCTGAATTGAAATAGCACATTCGATATATGACAACACTGTCAAGCACACAAGAGTGTTAGTGCTTACTTTTTCAAAGAGCTAATCATAAAACTCTAGATCCTATTATTTACTATAAAAAAGTACTTAGCTCAAAATGTCAATTTTTTTGTGAATGTAGGTAAAATAAGAAACAGTTTGCTGTCTTTATGCTGTTCATGCTGTTTATTTTGTAGCATGTGCTGGTGTTATAGTGGCAGAACAGATTAAATTTTAACCTAGTGATGAAACAGATGAAAGCAGACCAGGCTCAATAATGTCAGTGGAACCTGTTACAGGTAAAACCTAAATTTTCTCATTAAAAAAAAATCCTTAAAAAGAAAAAGAAAATTTAAAAATACATAAAAGCATTTCATAATTTTGATCAAAATCACTGCTACTGAAAGATGGATGAATAGTGCTTAGGAGGACTGTATCAATCAATCCAGGATAGGACTTCTTCTTCATTTGTCATGTTGAGTTTTTAATTTAAAACTTTGAATGTATTAAAATAAAGACCCTGTAATAAAAAGGTTAACTGAAAAGTTCTTTAAACTCTCCTTGCCCCAAGTAGAAATATTGGTCTCAGACTACTAAACCAAATGGTTTTTTATTATTTCATGGCTTATCCAAGGCAACAGAAATTTATCAAAATTAGAGGACTTTCAAATGCACAGCTAAGTATTTGTTGTATCTTTACTTGGCAATTTGCCTATTAAAAGGCCAGAGACATAATCAGAAACTACTAGGCATCTGTGAAGTATAAATTAACATGAACATACAATTAACATCCAATTCACTAAAATAGCTGATAAAAAAGGAAGAAAAGAAGTTGATACAAGGAGAGAAGATTAATTTCTGAGACAGTACTAAATAATCTTTACTTCTAAGACATATGAACTGTGAAACACAAATGGGACAAACTCTTGATTTTAGGACATTGAATGCCTAGAAATATTGCTGGAAAAGTTGCCAGCCTTCTGTCTCATGCAGAGAAATGTGGCAAATTTAACATGGGTGGAATCATATGGGCGTGTAACATTTTGTGTAATTTTGTGTTCTGTGAAGTTAAGAATATTCACTCACAAACAGAAAACTCTCCTTTATCCAGACTAGCTAAAATCCCACTAGTGTTAAAAAGAACATGACATATTAAGGTAGTCTTTCTTACAATCTGAGAGTGATTATTTTTCTTTCTAATTTTTATACTTCATACTATGTGCCAAATAAATTATTTACCTATCTCAGAAGCAGCCACTGTGATGTTGTACCAAGGTGTCTCCTCTCTGTCAAAGATCTTGGCAGTCTTAATGGTCCCAGTACTAGCATCAATGGTGAAATACCTGTCTTCTTCTGTGTTATGATCAATGAAATACCTATGAAGAAATATAACAATAAATATATATTCATTGTAGTATATATAAACCAAAGTAACAAAAAGCTATATAAGAATATATCATTTTAAATTATAATAAGAATATATCTATTTTAAAATCATAGACATTTTAAAAAAGAACCCCCAAAAATCTGTAATTTGGAGAAACCCAAATTACATATAACACTATATTTCATTTTTTCTTAATGTTTTCTTTCTTTTGATATGTAATATTTCAACTGTGAGTCACAAAGATATGAATTGCTAACAGGTGGTATTTAAACAGCAGTATGCAACCCTGTTGAAGATAAGATGCACATATATTTTGACTAAAAATCATGAAAGAGAAAATCAGAAAAGAAAGCTGATACTAAGATATTATTATTCAGCTTATTTGCCAATCACTGCAAACCAGTGTGATCAGTCTCGGTTCCTGTTTTGAAGCATACCTCTCTCACGTGAAGTCAATGACAAGATGACACATAAGCCATTTGGAACATAACCATTACAGAGTATCAAAAACATCTGATTCCCAGAGCAGCCATTGACACTACCCTGGAAGCAAAACTAAACTTCCCTGCTTTACTCCTTTGGCTTCTGGGCACTTTGCTTAGCAGGGAAAGTAAAAGCCTTGAAGTGGGTAATGGAAGCAAAGGGAAAAAACACAAAAGAAGAGATTGACAAGAAATTTTTTCTCAAAGCTAGAATCATTTACAATGGCTTTTAACAAATGATGCAATTACAGAACTCTTCCAAGCCCTCTTAGCCAAGCCTCCAGAAAAAAAAAGAGGAAAAAATATTATTTTATATACCATAACTACTTTTCCTGATTTGTCATCCCTGTGAAATTCCATATATTTATGCAATAATTTATCATTCTATGAAATTCCATATATGGAAGGCATATATGGGTCAAAAGTTATTTGTCCCTTCCAACTGCTCTTATTTTCATATCACCGGAAGTGTAATTCCTAGCTAATAAAAAGAGTGGCACACATAAAAGCTGCCAAGCACAAAACAATTTAAAATAAGTTCTATTTATCTCACAATATACTTATTTATTCCAGCAATGTAAACAAAAAGCAAAGAAACAAACATTTAATTGAATGACATATAAAAACAGACATAATTTGAAAAAGTAGAAGAAAGAAATTACTTAGAAGGAAAAGCAGAAATCTGAGTGAGTCACCTTAACCGGTCATTGGGATTGGACCAGTGGAAAAGCCAGATGGGATTTGGTGACTTAGGGTAGATCTTCCTTACTGGAGAGAACCTGAACCCACCTCTCCCACCTGCAAAAGGTATTTACATCTGCCTTTCAATATACTATCTTGCCTTGTGGAACTCCAGATTTTCTTACCATGCCTCAAGTATTTTCAGCACTTATAAAAACCATAGATTCAGTCACTAGAAATCAAAGCAGCCAAAGATAGTACAGAATATCTTTGGTTTTGGCTGTTCTCCATCTTTACTTTCAACATTATGAAGAGTGAAAGCCCTGCTGTATGACTGTGGGAGTTGTTGGAGAGACAGCAGACCTCAGTTTCTACCCATTTTATGTTCCTCTGGATCAAGGATTGTCCTTGCTGTTTCCCATAAGCTAAGTCTGAACCTACTGTGCAGTTCATTATTACTAACATTTGAGAATATCTCCTTCTGAAATATACCAGAAGTACCCAATAATGACACTTTGGATGTGCAAGAAAGCAGCTCAAGTTGCTTCAAAGAAGTGGACTAACAAGATCTTGATTATGTAGGTAATGGGGTAATGTTTAAGTCTGGAAATTTTTATTCAGAGGACATAATTCAGTGTATTGTTAAATGAATGAAAAAAAATCCAAACATGAAACAGTGATGTTGCCAGAGAAAGAACAAAAAAGTTAGTGAATTTATGCACAGCAGTCATTGCTGGCACACTTCTGAAATTTGGTGTGGTTCTCCATGCTTGGTAAAGAAAAGAAAACTCCTGATGAGCATTCATTAGTCATCGATCATGAAATTCTGTATAGTGCAGACATCCAAAGAAATTTGTTTTGCTTTGATGAATACTGGAACCCTCTGAGGATGCATCACAAAAAAGAACAAAAATGGACCACACAATTATCCTCTTGGCACATATGTGGCCCTATTTGTACAAGCTGTAATCACCTCTTTAAGATTGTTCCAGTCTCAGTGCAAAAGCTGTATCTCCCATGTCCATAGATAGCATTACCTTTAACTATTTACAAAAACTTGGAGACAGAGTGATATCAACGCTAAAAATCCATAAAGCTTCCATATTTGCTACAGAGTCATGTTGATATCTGAACTTTGTCCAGAAGATACATGCTTCAGGTAGAGAAATGCCCCCATGCCTTACACCTTATGCTTTGCAGCTAGGAAAACTGAGCTATGAAAAACAGTTGGAATGTTTTGATCATACTACTATTAACACAGAAATAATGAACATTTGGTTGTGTTCAGCAAGATACATACACAGATACAGAAACATCTTTTACATGATGAACTAGATGGCTAAGATAGAAAGTATGGGAAGCATAATTGTCTTTCAATTTTCTTGGAGACCTCTTATTGGTAGAGCTTACAATCAGTCATGACATGATAACATTTCATTACTTCTCTCCTAGTATAGCTTTGTTTTTCTTGACTCTAGGAGTCTTCTGATAACAAGAAGAATCATTTAATGAAAAAAATAAATCAAATATTCTTTCCTGACCTTTTCTTAGGGAATATGTACTGCAAATCCAAATCAGTTAATAAAACAAGAGTCTCGTCTCTGCAGACTTTAATTACTCTGGACACTGTTTGCTTATTATCAACATCAGGCACAGTGACTATTCTGTTAGTCACTATTGTGCTGACCACAGAACCATAAAAATAGGGCAATGTATTATTTACACAGTAGCTTAAAAATAGATAGAATTTCATATTGGGCTTCAATGAGAAAAAAAACTTAAAGCAATATGGATACCCAGCTGCTATCGCGTGTTTATGACTTATAACAAAACATTACCTTTTCCTCCGAGCAAAGTACAGAAAAAAAAAATTTTATAGAAAAAAATGAAAAAATCTGTCCCAAGAAATTTGAGTAGAAAAACTGATGTTTTATTTTCTGATGAATTGTGATTATCTAATTAATTTTCATAAGCATGTTGTAAAATATACATTTTTTTATGAACATCTTTTTCTAAATCATTTAAAGTGCATTCTACAGAAGCTCAAATCTCTCTTTAAATAATTCAGGACTGGATGAATATCTTAAGTTGTACTTTCTGTGTCATTAATGAAAATAAAATAATCCTGTGGTTACTTATTGCACAAACATTTTTACTTCAAATGATGCTAGAATAATGATTTTTTTTCTAATTAATCCACAGTAGCACTTCCCTTTCATGTGCTAACTTTTGCACACAGTTTGAAATATTCACAGACTGACAATTTTTTTCTTCATCAGTTAATAAATGAGTGTGACTTTCTTAGGTTTTCCCATTATTAAAATAATCAGTTCTCCTCAAATACTCCATATTCTGACTTAAAATTGTTTAGTGCATCATATCTAAAGCAGCCATTTGCACTTCTCTGATCCCCAACCTTCATGAATGCGTCAGTAAAACAAGTTACAGGAGATATTCCCACACAGTAAAAACCTAGGAATGCTAGTTCTGCTTCCAACTGCTTTAAAAATATTATGTCCAAGAACTCTCTTGGTAGAACAAATCCTTTTTGTCATGTAACAGGACATTTAGAACAAGTTTCATTGCTTTTACAAAATGCTGAACAATTGAAGCCTTTATAAATACTAGTTACTCATTTATCTACAAGTTGAGAAAAGAGATCGGATATATCCGTAGAGCACATTCTAGAGCCAATGATTATTTACTTAGGCTTCTGAACTTACTTCATCTGTTTAAAAAATTTGCTTTCATCTAGATAATAGTGGCAACAGACACAAATATTCCCTTCTGCTCCTATCCTTCCTTCCACATCTACTGATATGCTTTTAGATGCTTTATCTAGACCACAGAAAGATATAGTGCAAGTTTTGAATTTCAAAGAGTGATTTCAAAAGAGTTTTCACCTTGACTCAGTTGATGGTTTCTGTTCACTCAGAATGCATTAATTCCAAAATTAATTTAAAATATCCATTTGAGATATTTTTTTATAGACTCATGACAATGCCATGTGACTTAGCACGCTTATAACCACTGCACATTAAATCAGCACATCAGAGCTGCATGGCACATGTTAATAAAGAGACTTAATAACAATACATGCTTAGATAAACAGCTCTCCAAAAACTGTTTACATGCAAACCAGCAAGAGAAACCAATCTGAAAGAAATTTCATTTTAAAGGATCATGAATATAAAAAGTCATACTATCTGAAGATAATCTGAAAGAAAATAAATACCAAAATTGAATTTTGCTGATACTGGGAAATGCAACATGTGCCATCTTTTTATTAGGAAGTGTCAGTAACTGGAAGTGCATTCCTAGCTTCATCCACATCCTTCTGACCAAAGCAGCCACTGGCTCCTCTGGCTTCATCTCTCACTTCCTGCCTTTTAGTGAAGCAGTGGGTCAGTGATGACAGATATGCCCCCCATTTTTGCTGAAAACAAAAAGTATTTCCATCAATTAAGAAATAAACAGAGATATATATACGTATGAGGGCCCTTGTGCAGAAAGTCACTATGGAAGGTATAAATCTGCTTTCAGTGTTAAACCTGTCAGACTCTAATAATCCAAAGACTGCTTAAAATGGACAAAAAATTCAAAGTTGCTAAAGTAGTTTAGAAATATTAATGATCTCCAAACCTTTTAGGAGGGCTTCTGAAGCTAAAAGAATAGGCATTTTCAGAAACTATTTACCTAAATAATTGTCTTAATATTAACACCAGTTTATTACTCAATAGACAACTAGCATAGGCTGTCACTTGTTCTAGTATGAGTCTAATTACTCTGTTTTAAGGATGAACCTTGAGTTTGAACTTTTAAAATAGTTTTGAAATTTTGTCTCTTTCTGTTTTTAACCAGATATTTAACTGTCCCGGTTTGTAAGACAGGTATTTGTCAAGGAAGGCAGGAACCTTCCTTGAAATGAAGAGGAAAAGAACAAAAAAAAATGTAAGCCCCCACCCTTTCCCTCCGAATCATTATATTTCGAAAACATGAAGTTCTCAGGCAGAGATATGTGAATGGGAATAACAGTTCTTTACTAATATATATATATATATATTAAGGTAAACCAACAACAATAACTACAGTATCAACAACGGAACAGAACAGGGACCCCATCTCGGCCAAGACGGGAAAAGTGGAGAAGAGGTGGTGCCTCACAAACCCCTCAGCTGGCACTCAATCCCAGAGCTCCTGCAGGGCTCTGAGGAAAACACCTCGCTGGAATGGCAGGGATGAGNAAACCCGCTCCCCTCCCCACTGCCCCCGGGGCCCAGCCAATTCCTTTGTCTTTTAAAGTACCGATGATATACCAACCATCAAGGTTTTTCTCTCAGCTAAATGGGAAAAATTCCACTGTCTAAGAAACGAAAAAAAAAAGGACACGTAACCCCCAACATTAACTTATCTCTTCATTATGTTATTCTTCATTTATTACCCTATTTATCAACTGCAAAAATGAACTTAGTTGCATATTTCTGCCCTGGCTACAAGTGTCATATTGATAGTAAACTTCTAAAGACAAATTTCAGCCAGATGTGAATTCAAAGATTATGGTATTTCTTGGAGTTTTGTTTTGAGACCTCAGCAAATAGCCAGTTCTCAAATAGCAAGTGAAACTGGCTACAAAGTATTACTAAAACAAATTCCATGGGAAGGGAACAGAACCTTATCCAACCAATTACACCTTTAAAGACTTAGCAGTTAAAAGTCAAATGATATTATAAGGAAACCTTTTCAGTTAAAGATTTAAACAAGAAACTTTCTCAGAAAGAGGTAGATTTGACCTGCAAAGAGTCAACTGCATAGAGTGAGAGAAGGAGGTATACCATGACAAAGAGTAAGAGAACCAACCACTTGCAACTCTCTGTGTTTGACCAGCTGGAGAACAACAAGAAATAGAAATGGCCCATGCTGGGACATAACTTAAGTGCGTGCCTTTTATCTTCTCTCTGCCTCCTGACAGCAGCACTCATGAGCCTGGGAACCAGCAGCAAGCCCTTGAAGCCAAATGAGGTGGTGGGGAGACATTCTGTTGCCATGGCTGTCTTGCGCTATATTACCTCCATTCCAGGGCCAATTTATTTCCCAATAGTTCAAACAAATTCAGCCAGGAGAGAAAAGCAATTGTGAAGTGTGAGTCAGAAGTCATGCCAATCAGCAGGTAACCAATTTTCTCCCTGCAGCATATCTGGTACATTAAGGAGATATTTGATGTTCCAGAGCTCCTTGGCAGAAGGCTGCTGTTGAGAACTACAGCCTTCAACTGAACTTTCCAGGTGTGAAAATTAAATACATTTGAAGATAGCTTGGAGAAGGTAATCCCTCTGTTTACTGTTCCTTTGCTTTCTTTTCAAACAGGCATAGCATAATTTTGAGAAAGATACTGTTCCTCTCACAGCATTTAAAGGAAGTTGATTCAATATGCTGTTGCCTCAGAGTTATCTCCTGTGCTGGCTGCCAGCTGACATCAATCAACTGATCAGCTTTACCTTGTTACCATACAGGAGTCCTAGCTCACTTCTCATACTGAAATCTCAGCTCAGCCATAGTGGCAACATCTCATGTCCTAGTTGTAGAGATGTGAGTTGCCAGATCCCAGGGGAGACAGGGGAGTTGACAACAATGAACAACTATCTCTCAGAAAAGCCCTGAGAGGCAGCTACTACTGGTTTGAGTTTTATGCAGAAATCAGCTTCTGGCTCCAGTCCTCACTCCCATCCTGTAGCCCACTCCTCACCTTGGACACAGATAATTTGGAACACTGTTTATTTGAAGGAAATAAGCCCTTTCTAGACACTCATCATTTCTAGCTGGCAGTTTCTGTCTACATGAGTAACCAGTGATCATTCTTCCAGCTAATTTTACCAGTCAGTGTCAGCTAAGAACAGGTCACATCCTTCAAGCCATAATTTAGAATTCAAAGCAAGATAAAGATTTGTCTTTTCATGACTTTATGAATTTCTTCAGAGGATTATGACCATCCAGAAACAGGTAGATGTGTTGATGGCAGAACTGTATTTTATTATATCCAAGTTGCTTGTTATTCAAAGATATTAATATTCAGATACTGATAAGACATAAGGTGCAGTCAATGTTACATGAGAAACACTTATTTTCCCCTGCAAGCTAGCTACATCTACAGTTAGTTCTCTACAGCGACACCTACTTTTCTACCAATCAGCTAAAGAATGGTATTCCACTTACATACTATCTTTTTTTCCTCTACATATTATACACTAAACCAAATAAAACCAAGATTGATAGATTTATGCCTACTTATTGGAGTTTCATGAGCCTATCAGAAGGCTACATTCTAGAGATGTTCAGGTATGAAGACTGAAACCATAAAAGACTGCTAATCCTTGAGGCATTCTGAAGTCAGTAGAAATTATAAAAATATAAAGATGATGTTCTGGGGTGAAAAATCAGTCTTTCATGATAAAAAAGTTGATCTGTCAGTGTTTTCTCTCTCAGCTCTCAGAGAGGGAAGGAGGTGGCTCTGGTTGATGTGGGATTCTGACCACTATTGTGAGCTGGATTCTTCCTAGTCTGAAGAGCTGTCAGAACATCTTACCAGTTCCTGCTCAAGGACATGGACATATTTGTTACTGGGAGACCTAGGACACACAATTTGACAAGAATCAAAATTAATTTAAGGCCTCAGGTAACAAAACAGCAACAGACCTCTCACCTCAACACTATAAAGAAAGGGTTTTAAATGTTTTCTCACTGTGAAGTCAGATGGAGAATTAGCGAAGAAATTGAAGAAAAATTCTCATCTCTCTCCAGCCATTCAAAATAGGGTGTTCTTTTTCTGCCCCAGTTTACTGACAATATTAGAGAGAATACTGGAGAGAATAGTGTTGTGCTTTGAAGTCTACTTTGAGAAGGGCAGATTTCTGCCACTGCCTCCATCAACACAGGCCTAGCAGTATGTGGAAAATCTCACATGTTCCCACATGGGCAATATGAGAGAGGGATGGTCACTCTACATGATGGCACTGATCTCAGCAAGCTGCCCTAAGTACAGCCAGAAAAGAGTCATAGACTCATTTAATCATAGCCTGGGTTTGAAGGGACCTTAGATATCATCTAGTTCCAGCCTCTCTGACATGGACAGTGACACCTTCCTCTAGACAGATTGTCCCATCCCATCCAACCCATCCAACCAGGCCTTAAACATTTCCAGGTATGTGGCATTCACAACTTCTCTGGGAAACCATTTCAATGTCTTACCATGCTCACAGTGGAGAATTTTTTGCTAATATCTGGGCTAAACCAACACTCTTTCAGTTTGAAGCCATTCCATAATGTCACTACATGATCATGTAAATACTCCATCTTTTGTGTAGGCTGCCTTCAGGTAATAAGAAGCTGCAATTATGTCACCCCAAACAGTCTAATGGTCCACTCATCCAATGAATCTCCTCACAGTTTAGAGAAAATTATGTTGTGGGGGACTTTACTGAAGTCCAGATAAGTGACATATGTAACCCTTCCCTTGTCCACTGATGTAGTCACTCCATCAAGGCCACTAAACTGGTCAGGCAGGGCTTGTCCTTCCTAGGACCATGCTGGCTGTGCACAGGACAGCAGAAAATAAACTGGTTTTATTACTCTTATATGACCTTCAAAGAGAAAGTAAGAGAAGTGAAAATAACTAGAAGAAAGGACTTCTGTATTTTCCAGAAGGGAAAGGGGAGGGTGGGGGGGGAGAAACTTAAAAATGTAATTTTAATTTTCAGCCCACTCCCTTTGATCCTTTAATGCAGCTTTAATGCACCTCTCTTCAATTTGAATCACAATTGAGGTCTTATTCTAGCATATTTAAACTTTACATTTACATCTCAAACCTGAACTTTTCACAATACTTTATGTCTTTAGGACTTTGAGAAATAATAATAGGAATGCATAAAACTTACGGGGTATGTTCTTTCATCTACTTATGAGCATGCCTCTTAAATATAAAATTTACTGAAAATTAAGAATACTTTCTAAAGGCTGATGACAGAAAGTATTCACCTTCAGATGAATCTAAAAGATGACTATCCCTTACAATCCATGCAGCAAAAGTTAAAATAAGTTTCTCTACCTAATGCAGGAATTGAATAAAAAATCCTTATACCACATTAATTGTTATAATCATGTGCACCTGTAATTCATTAATTTTTTAGTATTCTGTCTCAAAGAAGGAAAGAGAAGGTTGTCAATTTAAATCCAAGTAGGACAAGGGAACTATGTATTATTAGAGCCTCTACATACCGGGTGTGGTATGTGGAGCAAGTTTTTGTACTTAGTAGTATGAACATGTACTATAACCATTATGATATATCACCCATTTTAAGGCAACAAAAGAAGACCATTAGAAAAGTGGGAAGCCAGGATCATGACTGAGACTGCACTTTTATTCTTCACCAACTTAGCACAATATTAATTTTTAAGACAAAATAAATTTTTAAATATGGAATAAATTTAGCATGGAATTTAAAAAAGGAAAGAAACAAAACCCAAACAACAGTTTTTTTCTGACTTCTGTTTCCTACAGCTGATCAATCGTTGTTAATAAAATATATTATAGTAAGATATATTACAGCCTGATTAGGGTCCAACAGAAAATTTACTTGAATTGCAACATGTTAATATAACAAATCAATCTTCCAAGGACCAAAAAAATACAAAATTGTTTTTAACCAAGGAATTGTAGACCTTCTGAAAAGGAGGGATACTCATCTTTCTTATCATTTGACACTACTGTTACAGGCAAAGTGGTGATCAGGAACTGTACCTCATTCACAAGAAGTTTTCTGTTACATTCCAGAAAGGAAAAATTCTTCCCAGGAATGAAAACAACCTAAGTTAAACACAATAAGTGGGTGTAAAAAAATGAGTAGAGATCCTTTCGTTAATGCTCAAAACAATGATCTATTTCCTGTATTACTGCATGACAAATTAGCACTCAAAGGAGTGATGTGATGTTACAGTACTTCTATAATAGGATGTTGTATTTCTCAAACACTGCTTGTAAGTGTATAAGTTGTATGAAACTATGTCTTAGCTCTTTTCTGAATAACTGACTTGGAGGTGGCTTGGGGAACAGATGCAGCATTGTATTTCTGAATACCATTCCACTGGCAACAGACCAGAAGCAGTTGGAAAGCCCCAAGGATCATCTGGAGTATGTGCTGTGGCTGGGTGGACTCAGCATCCAAGGATCACCACCTATGGGAAAATGTTAGGGTTTCAAGAGGTGCAGCCCTACCCTGAGGCAGCATTAACAGCTGAGGGCTGCTCTCAACACACTGCCAATTGAAAGCTGTTTTCAACCCTAATCTCTGTGTCAATCTTCTGTGTATGATTTCAGGAAGAAAAAAAGATAATTTCTAAGTATATATAGAGAGATGTAAAATTAATAATGGACTAAGAAAAAATTGTAATTAAAGCATTTTATAGCCATGCTTTCTTCCATATTGTGTGGGAAGAGAGTTTTCACACCCGCTTGCACATCAGATATTATTATAAGATGTGACTTAAACCTGACCTTTTCAAACAACAAAAGATATAAGTATGGAAGCAGAATACTTGACATAAAGCAATGAAAAGAGATTAATTTCCCATAAATGTTCCAACAAGGCAGTAATATTTCTGAATGAATTACAAATAAGGATGTTTTCTGTTGATTCAGAAAACAATTTTTAGGTAAATTTTGAAGTGATTTTCAGATTACTTAAAAACCCTTTATATTTAAAATTAATATATAATGAAGTTTTAATATATTTATTTCTTACAATTTCTATTATATCTTGATTTTCATATTTCAGTAGAAAAATAATGTTATTCTAAAACAGAATATTTTAGAACATTTCCCTGTAGATGCATTTTTATCTTTTCAAAGGAAAAAACCTCAATCATCAATCATTAAACAGAAAAATCCTTTAGAACAGTCTAAATAGCCAATCAGATAAGTTGTTCTGCTGGGGTTTAAAGGCTAAAACACTAGAATACTTGCATTCATAAGAATGAAGTCAGTGCCCTCTGAAGACTCCTCAGCTCAGGAACAAGTTGAAATCACTGTGATGAAATTGCAGCGAGGAAATAAGGACAAAACCCACTTTATCTCCCTCTACTGATAGCAATAGAATACAAGGTTTCACCTCTGTTAATTATATTAACTATACTTCCAACCATTATTCTGTATACAATAATTGTTCCTGCCATCAAAATAAACTGTTACTTAATTGGGCAGTGAACAAATCACAGCACTGCATCTCTTTTAGCAGCTGAACAGCAAAGTGATCTGGTTTCAACAGTGCGTGCCTAAATGCTTCATCAATCTCACAGACAGCAGTGAGTGTCCTCATGAAGTGGAAAGGATGCACAAGTGGATTAGGAAAGGCTGATAAGCAAATTGCTGCTCTGTATCTTCTCCTGTAGCCTCACACTATTTGGAGATATATCTGAGCCATTTGGATAAGAAGAGCTATTCTGTTACTCCCCCACTACACAGAGATCAGCAGGGCAAGTCCTATCTGCACCTATCTTCCCTGGAAATTGTGATACCTGCTTTTTAAGAAAGTTACACCGAATCTTCCTGGTTACATTTTTATAATCACTATTTTCATTTTCAATTAACTAGGAATTGTGAGGAAACAAAGAAGAGATGTGACCTCATTACTTCTGACTATCTTTCAGACTCATCAGGGTTTCAGACAAACAGTGGAGACATTTCCTAGAAAACAGCACAAAAGGCTGCAGGTGCACTGCATGGATGCTTCTGAGAAGCACAGCCAACTCCAAGTGGCTCCTTTGCTCATTGCTCTGAGGGGCAGGACCCTCCCTCCAAGTGGAGCAGCAACTCAGGCCATGCAGTCTGTTTCACTTCTCAGGTCACACATCTTCCAACCCATGGCTTCCCAAGCTGTGGCCAGATCTTGAAACAATACAAAGCCCTTCTGTACTACATCACTTTTTCTGTATGAAGTTGAGGTAAGGGAAGGAGGATTGGAGCTGTCTATTCTCAGACCAGTGTTTCTGCTCCTGCAGCAGGAAGCTCAAGGAAAACTTGAGGGCACACTAACTCAGCCTGATGTCTCTTTAGAGTCCAATACAGAAACATATTAGTTCAGGCCTTAGAGAATCAGCATCTTCATAAAAAGCCCACACTCTCACAGATGGCATTCATTGTCAGTTCCACCAAGATGGATAAAGACTGACAATATAATGCTAATGATATTTTAGCTGCCACTGCCCTTGCCAACCCTATCAACATGAAACTGAGTGAAAACTGCCTCCCTTCAGATCTTCATGGTTTGGTATGTTATATTAGCCCTATATATTTTTCTCCTTTGAGACATAGAGATATGGAAGGAATAAGTCAAAAATTTATGTCAGCTGAAGGAAAAAAATATATACAAAAGTAAGAACAATTTTTTCCCTCAATTATATGAATAATATGGGTACTTAATATTCTGTCCTCAATCACTGCTTACAAATTCAGGTTTGAAATAAAAAAAGGCAAATACAAAAAGCTCCATATTTAGAAATATTTTTCCTTCTGTCTTCCTTCTATGTCTCCAAATTACTGCCTGTTTCACCCAGAAAATCTGCTTCTGGCCTTCCCAGCCTTTGTACAAACTGCTGCTGCTTCCCTTTTGCCAGCATTACCTCTTTCCAGACAAAACTGTTATGGGCAGCAGATAGTTGAAGTATGGACCAACTAGTCAAATCTGCACTTACCTTTCCTACTACAAATTTCCATGATGGTAATTAGTCTGACTGTGTTAGTAGCTTCAGAATCATAGTATTGGAACTACAGGAATTTGGCAGCTATTTTTAGCAAAATTTTATTATGTATGTTATGATTTTGGCACAAATACCATAGTGGACATTTTTCAAAGGCAATGACTTGCCACAAAGAAATTGCATATATTGATTCTCTGACACAAAACATTTTGAATCTTAGACTATTATCACATAAAAACCTGACGTTTTCATTGTTCTGAAAAGATTGTTTCATCTTACCAAGACTATAACACATACCCAGCAGATTTCAACTCAGTCAGGAGACTAAATACGCCTAACTAGCTGAAGAAAAACTGCTTTCCAAGGATATAATCATAACGCTTCTACAAAGGCTATACTATTATGCCATGGAAAGGAAAAGCAACAAAAATGTTTTTTGTGGATTTTTTGGAAACTTTAAATCTACTACCACCTTTCACAGATAAAGTTCATGTATTGTTTCACAAAATTAATTATTACACATATTTGATTCTTTTGATACTCCACTGAAGCTGAAGCATATTACAAAATATTGGGTTCATCCTCAACCCTCAAACATTGAGTTGAACCTCAAGGTTTTGCAAAAATGATCCTGCTTGTCTCCAAAAGGAAGATATATCTAAACCTGTTGCTGTCTTGCACAAGTACCTGGCACAACTACAGTGCAGCAAGTGTGCAGAGGGCCAGTGCAATACTGACAGAAAAGGGGAAAACAGTGCTATGATATTTAATAGAGTTACAGCAGGATACTACTGGAAAATCAGACCTTTGCTCAGACCAGTGATAGTGCAAACCAAATAAAGGCTGAAGGCCATGTTACTAAATCTAATCTATACCGACTGATCATGATACTGTTCCAACCTATGTTTCCCTTTATGTACTAAAATTGTACAAATAAACAGTCTTCACACATTTCAAGTCTCACTAATTTTAAGCTTGTGAAATTCAATGTCACAATTGAATAATTAATCCATATAATTTGGATTTACTATACCTCACTAAATTGTTTGCAGCATCAGGATCATGTGCTGTTACTGTGCCAACAGGAGTCCCAATCTTTGCATTTTCATAAACTTCCATGACATAGGAAGGCATGGTGAAGAGTGGGGGTTCGTCCACATCGCCAACAATGACCTTCAACATCGTTACATCTTTGAATGGTCCCAAGTGCGAAAAGCGAAAATCAAGGTGAGTATTTTCTCCTTCTATATTAAGTGTATATGATTTCTTTTTTTCATAGTTGAGTGGCTGTTGGCAAAAAAAAATAAAATTCTCAGAGCCATTCTGTTCTCCAGTTTAGACTGCTAGCAACTTAACAACATCTTTTCTGTTTAACATAAGCATTTCTTCATGATACTGGAAAGAGATGATATTTGATATTCTGGCAGCCACTGCCACACCCTATATGTAAAAGGATATAAACAAAGCAGGATAGTTTCTATTTTTCTCTGCAACAGAATATTGGAAAATCTACTAGTTTTGGCAATAACCTAGGTTTTAGAATAAGCCTCAGATTCTACCTTCATGATAATGTAGTGTCTGAATTTTGTCACCTTTTGTTTTTAATCAGTAAATCCTAAATCCTGAAAAAGGTAGAGACTGATGTATTCTGAATTAAAATAACTTCACACCTTTAAAAAATAGTTTCATAGACAACAGTGTCTTTTGGGTGTCTCTTTCATCCTCAGCTGAATAAAAGCAGCTTCTTGCAGGAAAACACTCACTTATGGTAAGAGACAGGAACTTTTATGCCCAGGTGATCCTTCTAGAGAATGAGGGAAAATCTTTAGATGTAGTCTGTCTATTTCCAATAGCCTCAAAACACAGTCATATCATTAAAAGAAATTGTATATGCATGGAATATTTTTTTGTTGAACCAGAATTTCTACGTATAAATTTCTGTGTATATTTCTATGCATGATAATATAATTCCACTGATACCAGTATCATTCTGTGTGGACATGAAAGTCTGTCTAACAAAAACTCTTCATCCAAGTTTAAACTGGTATTTCCTATCAGCTCTATGAGTGGCAAAGTAGTATGTTGGGCAAGACATATGAGGAACTCAATATATGGCTTGTCACTGTCACTGTGCATTTTGTAGATGAAATCTGCAATAAATATGTGTGATGATGTATATGAAAAATTGGTCAGGATTCATATACACTTGATATATTTTTTTGATTTCTCCTCTGTATACTTAAGGACAATTAATTCATTCTCAACTCTAACAGTATAAGGCTTTTGTGGCACTCAGATTCTGTGCTTCCTTTCCCTGAATGTAAAAAAAAAAAAAATTAAAAAGCATGGAAATTTACCATACCCTCGTACATCTACTGTTATGCAAGAAAAAGCAGACAAGTATACTACTCAGGTCAATTAATAAAGAAATATAGGTTTAATAAATTATAACTCAGATCCTCATTAATTTATCATTCTTTTGTTATGAGCAGCAAAATATTGAATAGTAATTTAAATTTCTCTGCAGCATTCTAAGAATAAACAGGTTTAAAATAAGGCTGCAACTTGTGTCTTTGATGTCTTTTTGGAAAACCCAGTTTATACTGACCATGACTGAATTAACTTGTACTGGAAGAAACAAGAAAAACTCATAAAACACATGAGGAATGACACAAAGTCTTGTAGTAACACAAACTCAAGTTCTTTGATCAGACAATAACTTTTTTTTTTTAAGGGAATAATCTATTCAGATAATCAGAAAAAGCTGACATTTCAAATATAGCCAGAGTAGTTTTTTGCTTTCATTTGCTTTTTTTTCTTCCTATAACATCTCAATCATTAGCTGTAGATATAAGGTGAGAGACAGACTTGTCTTGTGTCTCCAGATATGCAAATCATTTCTGTATTTACTAAAAATTATCATACCAATGAAGATCATTGTCTTCCCCAGAAAGAAAGCAAAACATTTACATTTTAGATGAATTAGACAGAATTTTTGTACAGGTTTCTTATTTTTCCCAGTGAATAAGGTCTTTCTATGACCATGACCAACATAACTTCAGTATGGATGATTTTCATACAAAACTGAAAATGCCAAATGTAGCTCAAGTGACCAGTTTCAGGGCTAATTGGAAAATACTGCTGTGCATTATATTGTGCTTTGAGTTGTTAATATAAAATTCCTAAAAGGAATGTCCTATTAGGGTAACTGTAACTCCCAAGAGGAGTTACAGAATTTTATGAGAAATAACTATCTGTTTCTTGAACATTACCAGTCTCATTATACAAAATGGAAGGAACATGGTCTGTTAGACACTTTCTGGGAAACCTGAACGACGCTTGCTGACTTGAGGTCAGGAAAATTCTAGCGTATTTTTTTGAAAATTATAACAAAGAAGGAGCATGATGACGATTCTTTTTTTGAGGGATACAGAGAATAATTGCTTTTACTGGGCTATTTTGTTTAGGTTTCCTCCAGTTGCTTATTCAAACAAGGAAATACATGACAGTTTGTAATCAAACCTTTGTGGAAGGACCTTTGAGACCGAAGAATGGCTCCACAGGTTTGTCAACAGGATAGATAATGAAAGTACTGGATGTTTTGAGTCAGCCCAGAATGAGACTAGAAAAGATTCTAACATTCGCAACCTTTTCATACCTGTTCAAAGGACTAAATGGAGGCACTGAAAAATCTTATTTTTCCATCAGAATCTCACATAAGGGAAGTTTTAATATTTTGATGAGGATTTCAGGTCATTGGACACAATAATATATTTACTTCCAGCTTTTCTGATGTGCCTACTGTAAATTCTTCTGGAGAAGAAGTACTAGAGGACAAATCATTCTATTCTACTGTTATAGAAGACACTGGTATCTGATATATAAAACCAAAACAATTCTGTTCTTAGTTTAGGTCATTTATTTTGAGTGGGCTATCAAAAAATTCAGCTTAAAACCCAATCTAAATTGTAAGCAATTACAGCACATAGAATATAATATACTTATTAAACTACATACAAGACCAGAGTAAAAATAGAGAAAAAAAAAGAAAATAACCAAGATAACTTTTAATACTGCACAAAGGGATAAAGTATCCAAGGAAATAATGGCGGTATTATACACAAATTTATGTAACTTTTAAGTGCCAAATTTCTACTCAACTGGAAGATGTCATTACCTAAGCAAAAGATACCCCTTATTGTCTTGATGTAAAAATGACTTAAATTATTGTCATGTGTATGTAAAAGAACAGGCAACATATGCTTTAGTCATATTCTAAATCATAGTAAAATTTTTTTTAATCTACTTCACCAAAACCAGTAAGAAATGTGATTTAACACTTTTTTATATGTCTTTCATTTTGTTGCAAAGTCTTCCTTTCTGCTTAATTTTTTGAATATGCATAAATGTTGTAGTTAATAAACAGTAGCCATGGTGAGAGTACAATGCTCATTTTAAGAAGAAATAACAGATTACACTTTTAGCTACAACAAGGTCATCAGGAAATTAATTCAGTGGTATAAAAAAGACAATTTGCTTTTATGTTGTTGAAAAAGGTGGGTGTTACATAACTTACACTGAGTTAAAGCTTTTTAAGACACTTAAAGAGATCTTTTAAATATTTATGAATTATGAAAATAATATTTCCTTGCATTTGAAATTATTTTGACTATCTTAAATACACATATATATATCTGGAAGCAAAAAGAATATATCATGCTTTGTGATAGGTTTTTTTTATCTTATTCTTTCTTATTTTCTCAGGATTTCATTTCTCCAACCAATAATCAAGACCAGAATACATATTAGCAATTTTGAATATATACTTTTAATTTTTAGGGTCTATGGATGTATATGTATATAATTGATATCTACAAGACTCAATAACAACAAACCCACATGAGAAGTCTCAACTGACTGGGACAAATATAGGAACCACATATAACTCTGTGATAGCTTGACCAGTAATATTTTAAGTCTTTAGCACAATACTGGATCATTAGCTACTAGCTGGAAAGTAAATCAAAGAATAACAGTCTGTGAAAATTGAATTACACATTCATTGCCACAGATAAACTTTATATTTGAAGCTTAGATTCAATTAGGCTGGGGATGAAAGTAGAATTTTCACCCAAATTTTACATCTTCTAAGGCTTACCTTCTTCAGAGAGAGAATTCCTTCCCTTGTTTCTTTGTCAGTAGAAATGGAGAATACCCCAGAGCCATCGCCATTTATAATTGTGTACTTCATGTCTGCATTTGAACCAGTGTCTGCATCATTTGCTTTGATTTTGCCAACTGCTGATCCAACTTCAGCCGACTCAGGAACATACAGTTGATAATGTTCTAAGGAGGAAAAAAACAACACAATAGCTTGGACATTTTCTAGTCAAACTAAATTAGAGAACCATTATCTGTTTGATAGATGTCTGAGTCACTG
>VWYI01038602.1:698-14191 GCA_013399455.1 Anthoscopus minutus | reverse complement strand
AGATTGTTTCCCTTTTTCTACTTCTCTGTTTTTATGATTTTCTTTGTGCTACTGATGTGACTGTCAATACAAGTAAGACAATGAATATGAATAATTAAATGAAAAATGAATGTCACAAAAATAATTGGAGAAAAAAATAGGGTGAAAAAGTAGAATAAATCCATTTTCGCATAGAGAAAATTCATGATTGTCTCCTTGAGAGATTTCAGGATTTTTCATCTCCCCTTCCTGGAATTTCCCTTCCTGGGACTACTTCCCTTCCCAGAACAACTTCCCTTCCTTTTTTACTTCTTATTACATAAACAAGAAAAGAAATCTGTTCTTAGGCAGTAAAAATACTTTCACCACACAGATTTCAATGATCTGGACATCTCCTTTCACAGTATTCCGTAAAGGATGCTTTCCTTCTCTCAATCTCTATTTATTCTGTGGCTTTATTGAGGAAACTATTCTCCAAATTCAAAACAAATTTTGAAAACCATATTTGAATTCACAACACCTTTTCAGCCCAATTCCACTTTTTCAACACAGCAAAAAAGTGGTGGTGGCTCCTGTGAGACAGTAATTTTTGGAATGAGGGAGTGGTGCTGTGGTCTTACTTCACGCATGTCACATTATCTTAATTTCTTGTGGCTCATGAGCTCCCACCATGCAGTGGTGTTGCTGATTAAGGTCGTCTTGGTGTCTTGCCACCCTGCTTGTCAGACTTCTGTCATCCTTTTCATTTGGAGCCTAATCAGGAAGATGAAGTTGGGCAACAGGATTTCAAAATGAACCCACGAGGGGGCTGTGGATCTAATTAGAATCCATCCAGAGCAAGTTCTTGTTAAACCACAAAGAGCCCAGCTAGCAAAAACACAGCCTCCGTTTGTTAAATGAAAGTTAACACATCCACTTTGCTTTTATCTACTGTTCTCATCACTCTGGAAAAGATAGCCTGGGGAAGCTGCAGAATCTCATGAGTGATGGCATTTAGGAGCAAGTCAGACGAACAGCTATATGGAATGGGGGAGTTTAGAGGAGGGATATAGAGGCAAATGAACTTTTGAGGCCCTATAAGCCCTGTCATCTTCCATGCTGCTGTGTTCCAAGTACTTCAAGCTATTGGAGGAGCAGCCAGCTCTCATCTTCTAACTCTGTGAGTTCATTCACCCCTGACAAAAAACCTGCACATCAGGATTTTTCCTACAGCAGTGGCAGTATTACGGCAGTTTCTTCAGCAGTCTCCTCAATTCTGAAAAAAATTGCTTTATGTTTCAGCTATTAAGGCCATGTAGGTTTCTAACAAATAGCGAGGTCAACTGAGAACGAAAAGCAAGTGCAGCAATTGCAAAATTAAAAATGTGCTTTATTTTAAGTCTGTCAGGAATGCAAACATAAGCTGAGGAATGCAAAGTAGTTTAATTAAAGCTCAGTTAAAAACTAGCATAATTATCATATTAAAAAAAAAAAAAAGTAGTTTGACTGACAGATTCAAGATTGTTCTCTTGTTTTCTCCAATAGTAGTGAAATCACAAATTTCAGTTAATTATTTTCTTGGAAGATAATATTTTTCAAGTCTTTTTTTTTAATGTTGGTTAAGCATTAACCTTTGCTTTCAAGAAGGTGTCCTGCCCAAGGAAATCCCAGAAACCACATAAGTTCAGTTTTATCCAAGCTCAATCAACAGTTACACATACTAATTCTGGCAAATTCAAGCATTTCTAACAAGTATTTTTAACTCCCTTGTTTCTGGTGAACCGTGATCACCATAGGCATTCAAATTTCTATTCAAAAGTCATTCTCTTTTAGTAACATATTATTTACATCTTGGAAATAACACTTTAGGTTTTGTCTGTGCCAAATAATTTTTTTCCATTGTGGGCAGTAGTGGCTGGGGTGGACCTTGCTGGCAAAGTGTATGGCATTGACGAAGACTAAGCGGAGTCAATTAATTATCTTCTTAAGTTTTAATAAAATCTTTCCATATCCATGTTTAAATATTTAATCATGTTTTATCTAACAGCTAGAGCAAGATGATCATCAATGAGAGATTTGTGAATTTCACAAACACTTCCTCCAAGATATCTCTTCTCATTTCTTTTCCTTGGTAATTTTTTAGAGAAAAACAGCTGCTCTCTGGCAGATAGCTTTTAAACAACTTAGCTAGCATCTTTTAATCCCTTGGCTTGAAATAAGTTGTCTGCCTTTATATGGCACATTGCTTCCCTGCCTGAAGATCTTCAGGGCTCCTTTTCCATTTACTTTTCACTCTTCAAAAGTCTTGGAGAAAATGTCTTGTTTTCCCCGGAAAAGGTTTTTTTGGTTATTGTTTATGAAAACAGAGTTACTCTTATCTATCTAGCCCATCCACAACTGAATTCCTCTGAAAGATCATAACTCTTCCTAAATGCCTTCTTTTTCTTGCTTTGATTTCGTTACAGTAAAAGGAGCAGAATCCTAGAAATATATTTTATACCAGCAACCTTTTCTTTTACTTAGTCACTGAACTGTCTCCCAGAATTCATCTCAAGAATGCCTAGGCTAGAAAGCCTACTTTGTCCAACTCATTAAAAGTTTCCTAAAAGGCATCTTCTTGGGAACTTAAGACCTTCAAAATTCAAAGCTGCCACTACTGTCTCTCATGTCATATGGTTTGCAATCGTGAAACTCAACCGCGAGTGTTCAAGAGTTGAAACAAAACATTACTGCTATTAAAATTCTCCTCAGCCCTTGGAGGTGATGCGTGATGATCTGCGTCGTTCCTGGGTGCTGGAGTCAAAGAAGTAGAGATCCCTGTGGGAGCAGCCAGATGATTTTCTGAAATAAACAGTGCTAATTTGCCCTGGAGAAGCCCATGATCCAAACAATGTGGAATACTGGAAGACTACTAAGCAGCTTAGCTGTGCACTTCTATTTCTTGGCAAAAACTGTTAGTTTTCTAATAAAGCAATTTCTTTGACAGACAAACCACGATGTCCTGTTCCAGTTCTGTGACATCCTTTCTTTTTGTCAAATCTGTTTTGTTTGTGTGTATGTTTAATTGTTCTTTCCTTCAAATTTCTTTAATACCATCTTTGTTACTGGACTCTAGTCTTTACAGAGCTTGCACAAAGTATTTACTGCAATGGTTGAAAATCAAATTTAAGGAAAAAGTAGGCAGCAAGTACATTTATTAACATAGTACTGTGAAGTGTAAAATGGATGACAGTATTAGTACAGCTTCCCTCTGGGCTGTGCTCCAAACCCCTCTTTTGATGATAGAGACATGACAAAATTTTGGCTCTGTTGTTTCTTAGCTAGTTATTCAAGAAACTGCATCTAACTGTTTGGGGTTTGGCTGTTTTGGTTTTTTTTCAGAAGTTTGGGTATTCTGCTAGACCTTTGGCTTCATACCAGAGGTCTGAATCTACAACAGCATTATTAGCTTCATTAGAACATTTTCACCGACTCATCAGCAAGGGAACTTCAAGAATACATGTTCATTTGCAGAAAAATAAAAAAAAAGCCAAAAACCTCCAAAAAAACAGCAGCAAAAACCCCACAGTAACCCTCTTGGTTAAGGAACCCTTGCGATATACTCGATAAGCAAGCAACTCCACGATCTTGAAGTCTGGAAATAAAAGAGCAGTTGTCTGTCCACCTCCCACAGTGTAAAACATGGAGCTTTTTGGAGGACTGCATTCACTTTTTATTGCTATTTCACTATTTAAAGCAGCAGGTATTCATTAAGTGCAAGGGCACTATTAGTGAAATGATGTCCTGCATCATCTCTCGAGTATGGCCTTAGTACCTCTGGTTTCTCATTAAATCAAGAAGTTAATCAGATATGTTCAGGTGAATCCTTGTGTGATGTTTTTTTGGCTTTGGGGTTTTTTTAACAGAATAATGATAGCAATAATTTAATAAAGGGAATTTTCCATATATTTATATTCCAGAGATTCTTTCTAGAAGAACTAATCTGAAGCCAAAACAGAAACAATAACAAAAGGTTAGATTTAACTTTGCCTGTACTTTTGTCCTCCTTGAGTTCACCTACATTAGCAAAAATATTAATGGTGCTATAGAGCTTTCCCAACTACTTCTTGAGGGTGAAGAGGGATTATTTGATTCCTTTTTTATCACAATTTATGTCAGTATAAAAGTTATAGAGATTGCCAGAAACTAAAGGAACATGATGTAGAATCACAGGAAAAGTGTAAAATCAATACAGCCAGGTGTCTGAATGCTGCACTTGGCAGCCCCTCTCTAATCCATAGTCAGTGCTATATTTTATGTATATAACTGAGATTCTGTTCCTAGATAATCCTCAAATCCAAATAGCCTGCACCAGTGCAGTGACCACGGAGACAGAAGGGATTCAGACTTTGATGTCTGAAGGAAGGATTTTGAAATAAGTGTCCAGAAAATGCCTGCGGCCTCTGAAAAGGAGAGAAGTACTTCCAGGCTGCCTGAAATGTCTGGAAGTGTCTTTGTCTCTTAATGTTAGAAGAAGTCAAAGTTTTGCTTGTAACTTACATTTCTCCTGTTCAGTGGTGTATTCCAGGCTCAACAATGACCATTTTTACCTGGGAGATGTACATTTTTCATAAGAGACTGCCAGAAGAAAATGCAGAGCTATTTTTGCTTCCTCTTTCTGCTTTCTTTCAGGTAGAAACCAGACACAGCTAAAATCACTCTTGCACATTCTTCCCCTCTCAAAATAGTAACTGATTTAAAATCTACCCAGATCTCTAACTTCACACAATCAAAACTGTGAATTGTAGTAATTCATTTGTCTAGCCAGCAGCCCAAGATCCTGGCACAAGAGAAGGTCATTTGACTGTCAAGAGGAAAAATAAAACACTAAGAACTAAGATACCTAAGGCATTTAACACATTTCTTAGTATAAACAAAGCTGCTAAGCAGAAGAGTTTGTAATAGGTAGTCTCTGATCCTACTTTCACAGAAACCTTTTGTAATCATATTCCATCACTGCCTGGCTTTAAAGAAGGTCAGGTCTTTCCTATGTTTGATTGGAGTGTGATTGAGACGTAAATTTCATGTTGTTAATTCATGTGAATTTCAGGAAATTTTCTCATTATTATTGTCTGCCGTAAATTTTAGGCTCAAAAAAAAATCTGAGATTCTGGGCTTGTTTATTCTGTTTAAGTGTTTAGTGCACTATGATCATCACCTTGTTCTTTAATCTCACACATAGAAAATACTTTTACACCCTCTCACACATAGAGAAACAAACAAATCCCTTCACATTTATATGTATATTTGTGTGTATTCACTAACTTTGTTTTATGCTTGACTTATAAATTATTTTAAGACTGTTCTATGTTTGCAAAGTACATAGTTAAATGAAATTCTGATCTGTTGCCACAGCTTTTCATTATGCACTGCTGCAATACAAACACAAACACAAATACAAATAAATAGAAATGCAAATACTACTACTAATGAAAATAATAATTAATAACAGTAGTAAACACCATTATCTTTGTCTGTGCCAAGGGCACAAACAGACTTAAAACTGTCTACTTATAAATTTCTTCATATGTGCATAGGTTATGGGTTCACCATGACATCACCATGGCTGGATGGCCATTGCCCACCAAAGCCACTGTGTCACTTCCTTGCTCAGGTGGACAACTCAGCTCAACTTCACTCCTGATTTTCTCTACCTCTTCCCCCAGAGCAGCACAGGCAGATGAGGAATGTGGGCTGTGATCAGTTCAACACACATTGTCTCTGTTGTTCCTTGTTCCTCAGAGGCTGGACTTTGGACACTCTTGCCCAGATCCAGTGTGGGTCCCTCTCATGGGATACAGCCATGGGAGACACACTTCATTAGTTTGGGTCCTTCCCAAAGGCTGCAGTTCTTCATCAGTGCTCCAGCACAGATCTGTTCCACAGGGTCAGCACTTGAGGAGCTGCTCCAGCATGGGTCCTCCATGAGGTCACAGGTCCTGCAGCAACCTGCTCCAGCCTGGGCTCCTCTCTCTATGGGTCCTACCAGGATCCAGCTCCAGCCCAGGCTTCCCATGGGGTCACAGCCTCCTTTGGGCATCCCCCTGCTCCAGCCTGGGCTCCTCCAGGGCCTGAGCTGGATCTCTGCTCCCCCGTGCCCTCCCTGTGCTGCAGGGGCACAGCTGCCTCCCCATGGGCTGCTCCAGGGGCTGCAAGGGAATCTCAGCTCCAGAGCCTGGAGCAGCTGCTGCCCCTCCTGCACTGCCCTGGCTGTCTGCAGGGTGCTCCTCACACATGTTCTCACTATCCTGGTGAAGTTGCTGTTGTGTGGATAAAATTTCTCAAGTCTCTTATCCCAGAGGTGCTATCACAGTTGCTGATGTGCTCAACGTTGGGAAGCATTGGATCCATCATGGATCAGCTGGCATTGGCTGTGCTAGATATAGGGGAACCTTCCAGCAGCTTGTCAAAGGAACCAGCCTTGTAGTCCTTTTGTTACTAAAACCTTGTCATGCAAACTCAATACAGCAGTGTGTTACTGCTTATTAGTATTACTATGATTGCTACTTCTAGTAAAATACACTTAGGAAAGTATTAAAGCACTTTTGAGACTTCTTTTGCCCCAGGCATGGGCAAGGGTTTTGGTGCTGAAAGGATGCTAGCAGATTGTATTTTGCTGAAAACAAAGTTGAAAATCTTGTGGGTCAACAAATTTCTGTTGGGTGAAAATGCATGTTAAAAAACCCCCAACAAATCAATGCAACATGCTTTAATGAATTATGGCCTCTCTGCTGAAAAACCACTGACTCACTGTCTGTATGCTTGTGGGCTTATACTCAATCCTTCTCAAGGTAGATACCTAGGCAATTAATTTAACCTGGGAGCCTGGTCTCCATATGCTCCCACTGAAGTAAATGGAGAGAGAAAGGCTGCTTCAGAGAGTCAGGCAGATCTAAGCAAGATTGAAGCACCCCTTGGAGAAGTCTCTCGGGCTACATAGGGAGCTGTAGCACTGAAATTCCTGCTAACTGCCCCAGGCAGGTGTGCAAAGGTGGGTAGGGAGAGGTCCAGGCTTTTTTAAGTCAAAACTGATCTCTTCAGTGCTATCCTGTGCTTGTCTCCTGCAATGGACTCAGGTGTGCTTGTAGCTCATTAGCTGGGAGAAAGTCCTTTGCAAATGGATGGGGTAAGGTATCCTTTGTGTCTAAAAGAAAATGCTTGAACTGGCCAGGCAGTTCACAGACTTGACACAAGGCCAGGCTGGATAACATAGGCTCTTGTGACCAAAACATTATTTTTAGTGCTTCCAAGAAAGTGAAGGCTCTTGGGCTTCAACTCTATGTTTGGGCCAGTTTGATTGTTTTCACTGATACTTGCAGCAGCTTCTCTGCCAACCTGCTTAGTCAAACCAATAAAATATCTTTACAGCACCTCCTTTCCGGCCACTATTGATTCACTTACATGTGCTACCTCAATAGTAAAAGGCTGCTAGAATTTACTCCCTCTGTTCTTTCCCTCTCCAGGCAGTCATTAGTCAGTACAAAACTCCCTTAACCTGGTAAAGTTGTTGCTCTTGTTAATACTGGTTTAGCAAATTATTGATTCAAATAATGAGGATAGGAATTATTTGCTCCTATTGTACAATGTTCAATTGCATCTCTGTTTTGGCCCAGTAATTTTCTCTATAGATCTTTCAGTGGTACTAGATAAATGGATCATAAAAAAATAAATAAATAAAAATACCAGGAAGCTGCCTGAGGTTGATGGTACACTTGAGCTGAATCCAAACTTTATTGGTGTTTCTCAGCTTCTATTTGAAAACTTATAAACACTGCTCTTTGGAGCTTTACAGTGGTTCTTTTTCTGCTTGTCTGGCAGAGATATTAAGTCAGTTCTTCAGTTCTAATGAAACTATGTACAGCCCATCAACTCCCCATCACACCTGTGCAAAGGCAGTACAATGTCAATGACCCCAAAACAAAATGAATTAATACTGCAAAATATATTTAATAAGCTACTAGGAAATTTCAGCTGGAGGTTGACAGTCCCAGGTTGTCCAATGTCACACTTTGCTGTAATTTGCAAAGTTCCCTCCATCCTTTGTTTCTCTTTTAGCATTTTAATCAAAGCTGTGTAAGTATATTCTTATATTGGGCTGTTCAGCATGACAGCAAAAATTATATTGTGCTTGTTTGGGATGTGATAGAGTTAATTGTCTTCATAATGGCTGGTGGGGGCTGTGTTTTGGATTTGTGCTGAAAATCATGTTGATTATTTAGGGATGTTTTAATTATTGCTGAGCAGGGATTACACAGAGCCAAGGCCACTTTTGCTTCTCACAGAGCCCCTCCAGACAGTGGGTGGGGGTGCAGAGGAAGTGATTAGGGGCCACAACCAGGACAAGTGACCCCAAGTGACCACAGAGATAATCTAGATCCCATGGCATCATTCCCAGCATATAAACCTGAAGAAAGAATGTGGGGATATTCAGAGTGATGTCTGTCTTTGCAGGTAATCGTTACCCATGAGAGAGCTCCGCTTTCCTGGAGATGGTTGGACACCTGATTGCCCTGGGGAGTCATGGATGGGTTTCTAATTTTGCTTTTCTTTCATGATCAGTTCTTGCTTTACCTGAAAACTGACTTTATCTCAAGCCATGACTTTTTTCAATTTTGTTTTTCAGATTTTCTTCCCTACCCTGAGGCAGAGGAAGCGAGTGTCTGTATGGGGCCTTGTCTAGGGTTAACCATGACAATATTTGGATACCTAACAATGAATACCTTGTCCTGTATGCAAGCAGAAAGAGGATATATGTGCAAATTTCACCGCACACATTTGGCTGGAAAATCCATGTTTGTGAATTCCCAGATAACCATCTCTCTTGGACCTCTTTAGTCAAGAAATATTAACCAATGCAGACCAAAGAGAGTGGAATATAATCTTTCCTTCATTTTAGCAGTATCAGTTGAATGCAGATAAAGAACTGACTGCCAGGGAAAGATGTTCTGTAAATTAATTGTTGTCAGCAGCAGCAGCAGCAGCACCATTGTCATCATACCAAATAGAATTTCCATTGTGGTAAAAGAAAACAAAACATGCAGGAAGGAAGAAGAATTTTCCATCTGAACCATAACATAAAATTAAGAAAGAGTCATAACTAAAATTCCTTCTGGTAAAGGAGTCTAGAAGGCTGACCTATAAGTCTTTTGGCATACAAGTTCTCCTCAGTTACTTGCTAGTTTATACTTTTAGACATGTTGTAGACATGTTTAGACATGTTTATACTTTTAGACAAAACCTGGATCTGATGTGAGGTTTAGAATCCCAGCCTTGCAGATGCACCCAGCTTAACCCAGACATGGACCTTCAGTCTGTGAGATAACTGAAATTTAGGATATGTTCTTAAACCTGTTTGCGCCCTGTTAAAATCCATAGCACTGAAAACCTCACTCTGAGATACTTACATTTTCTTTCATTTTGTACTGGGGACTTCAGTGTCTAATTCAGTTCTTGGATTTAGGAGTCTAAAAGTTAAGTGCAGAGTCCTTCAACATCACCAAGTTTAAGTCATATGGTAATTTGAATATTATCTTTTCTTTCCATGAATTCCATTCATTAGAATGAGGTTATAATCAAACTAGATGACTAATACATTTGAAAGAAACAAAGAAAAGAGGTAGTAAGAGAGAGAAAACACTGATAGTTAAGCCTTATATATCAGAACAAAATGATGGATTCAGAGGGCAAATGTTGTCAAAAAGATATCAAAATGGCAATAAGAACAAAAATCTGGACAACAAAGGCTTATGATGCATAAGTCAAAGACTTACTTTTCTATAGTTTCAGATGGAAATTATTCATTATCACTCTATGTTCTTTCTTGTTCCTGTGTGTAAATTTGACCTAAATTTTCTGTTGGAGTACCACAGTCTAAGTAAGGACTTAACAATGGTTAGCAGTGGTTCCTATAGAAAATCATGGAATCATAGATTGGTTTGTTTTGAAAGGCACCACAAATCTAGTTTGAATCCTCCTGCCATGGCATGGAAGCCTTAGACTTGACCATCTTCCTTGACCTGTCCTTGAACAGTTCCAAAATAAAGATGATGAGAGGACTGGAGCACATCCTGTGAAGATAGCCTGACTGGAGCACATCCTGCGAAGATAGCCTAAGAGAGATGGAGTTGTTCATCTGGAGAAAGCTCCAAGGAGATCTTATTTCATCCTTCTGGTACCTAAAGGGGACTTATAGGAAGGTGAGAGAGGGACTTTATACATGGGTATGCTCTGATAGGGTGAGAGGGAATGGCTTTGAACTAAGGGAAGGTAGATTCAGGTTATATATTAGGAAGATACTTTTACTGTAAGAATGGTGAGAAAAATTGTCCAGAGAAGTTGCAGATATCCCATTCTCTCAGTCTGTCTCTATGGGAGAGGTTGGATCATATGCAACACCCAGTCTTTATATTCAAGGCTGGTCTCAATAAATTGATTCACTGCTCAGCCTGTTGCTTGGGATTTCCCTGACTCAGGTTCAGGACCTGGCACTTGCCCTCGCTGGACTTCGAGATGCACCTCTCCAGCCTGTCCAGGTCCCCCTGGAAGGTACCCCTTCCTTCCAGCATGTGAGCTCACCTCACCTCACAGCTTGGTGTTTGAACTTTCTGAGCATTGGTCCCCCTGTCCATGTCACTGACAAAGGTGTCAGTGCTGCTTCCAACTCTGACCTCTGAGCAACAATGCTTGTGACTGGTCTCCACTTGGACATCAAGTCAGTGACCACAGTTCCATCCAGTAAATTCTCACCCACAGTGTGGTCCATCTGTCAGATCCATGCCTCTCCTGTTTACAGACAAGGGTGCTGTACAGGACAGTACCAAATGCTCTGCACAAGCTGAGGTGGATGATTGTGAGTTGCTCCTCCCTTGAACTACCACTACTGTAACCCCATTTCAGGAGGCTGCCAAACTGGTCAGGCTTGATTTGCTGTCATTTAGGCCATATTGGCTGCCATTAAAATTTGAGATTACACTTCATGTTTTCCTGAATCAGTGTATTGATAATATCCTGAAGGCTAGTTAGATTATAGAAATAGGGGATATTGCAGGTACAAGTTTAGTGTACTTTAAATACAAGACTGAAAATACTAGTCTTAATTGATCAGTAACATAAGTGTACTTTTCCTTTGGAATTGCAAGTTATAAATTTGAAAAATAAAGAGTACAAATATGTGCTATTTTTGTGACTACTTTAGTAGGGACTAGCTCTGCACTACTTTTTCTTCCATGCTGAAGTCTTTCTCACTAAGGCAGCATATATTTCAGTTGTAAAAGTTCAACAGCTTCAATTTAGCAAAACATGCTTCATTAATTTTTACAAACATTTCCAAAATAAAATAAGAAAGAAGTTTCCCTATTAATTACCCCGAGGAAAGGAAGAAATTCTTGATCTGTTTTGACAGTGCTTAACTACAGATCAGAAAACGCTGTATTAAGCAGAAGAAATAAACATGTGAAGGCAGGATGCAACCAGTAAAAGCCACATAAAGCAGACAGGTTCATGGCTATAAAGTCAGAAGGAATCTGAACACTCAGGGGAAAACACTTCATTTTTTAGCTGACCAGACAGGAAAGAAGAGAAATTCTTAAGAGAGTTGATTAAAACAACAACAACAACAAAAAAAAAAAAACCTAAAAGAAAATTATAGGGGTCAGAACAACAGAATATGTAATTCCTGTCTGAGTAATGTGTTTCAGCAGCAGATGCATTACTGCATATGAACATACCTATGGCAAATATATTGGATCTTTAGTTACTGCCTCAATGCCTCTCAATAAGTTTACACGGAGGCTTTAGCCTGCTTTTTCTAGATATTCATGTGGTTGCATTATCAGCCAGGTCTGAAGACCTCATTAGTTAAAGTTCAATCATTGATAAAGTTCAAATGAATCTTGATGATTCTGTAATTCTCTGTAAAAATGTAGTATTTCATTTGGTCCATCTTAGACACTCTAAGACACCAGCTAGAGATGGGATAATTTTTTTGTCTTCTGAAAAATTTGCTTCATTGGATTGGCTATTTTACTTCACTAACATTTCTTATAAATGCCCTAGATCAGCACCCAGTTCCTGAGGTTGAGGTAATTAAAGTAAGATAGGACATTTCCAGTCAAAATCCTCTCATAACCATGCCAGGCAAGACTATGTGACTCTGCTATACCTTAGCTGGTAGAATACCCAGACAAAAAAAGGATTAAGTGTCTGACTTCTTTAGTGAAATAGAAGTTAAGTACCTCAAAAAAAACAACCAACCAACCAAAATACCACCAAAAAACCCAATAAAAACAACAACAAAATCCACACCAACCAACCAATGAACCTATGAGCCAACCAACCAACCAACCAAAAACCCACAAAAAACCCCAAAAGGGACAAACAAACAATCAAACAAAAAGGTTCAAGCAACTAAATTAGGAAACTAACCTAAATATTCTTTCTTCTTTATGGACTTATGAAAAAAAAAACCCAAGCAGATAACTTTCAGCACAGGAATGTTTTGCTCTTATGTGCAAAACCAGCAAGAACTGGTACCAAGATTGGGCTTGCAAACCTGTAAGTGGTTTTCTCCTTTACCTTATAATTCAGGATTATCACTTCTCAATGTATTGAAGCATGCAATCTTAAAGCTTTGCAACATTTTGAATTTTGTTTGACTATCTGTAAAATTCAAACAGACAAATTAGGAAATTTGAAGGAAAGTATTCACAACATTTTGAGTAAAGCGTTTAATGCAAGCAAATGTTGCAAACAAAATAATAAGAGGAAACAAAACCTGACGTTTCCAAATTAAGAGAATTAACATCTTGACTACATGGAAAGTTCTAATATTTTGACATTTGGCACCACCTTGAAAGGATTCTACATTTTTCTACAGATGAGACTTCTAGATTTTAAAGAATTACATTGAAGAATGGCAATTCTGAAGATTATTTTTACCTCAGTCTGTTAATATAAAATTACAGGAAGTCACAGGACTGCAGGAAACCCTGGATTTTAGTTTATATGAGAAGAAGAGTGTCTCTACCATATCACAAAACATTCTGAGCTGAAAGGGACCCACTAGGATCATCAAGTCCAAATCTTTATGAATGACCAAGGGGATTCAGTGGGGGATGGAACCAAGACTTTGGTGTTATTAGCACCATAGCAACAGCTTCCTATAAACTGATTGTTTATTTCATGTTATGGGAGCAGAGAGGAAAAACAAAACTGAAATTTGCATACTTCAGCAGATTTTTTTAGCTTTTTCTGACTACAAGTTCAACATCAGGACAAAGAAGCAAAAATAACTTTCCCAAGAGGAGGAGTAACATGGTACCGGCCACATGAAAGGAAAATCAAAAATTATTTCAATGTGCATAGATTTGAACAAGCTCATACTCCTTCAGTCTGAACAGTTCATGTCCAAACCAGGTTTATTCAAGGACACTTAATCTCTTTAGTCTGATACTGTGCCTGAGCTGAATAATTTCTATTGAGACAATATTTTCCCAAGT
>VWYI01038601.1:0-24055 GCA_013399455.1 Anthoscopus minutus | reverse complement strand
CCCCCGCTGCCGCCGAGGCACCGCCCCGAGCCGCGCAGGCAGCGCCGGCACAAGCCCCGTGCTACCCCTGCCCTTCCTGACAGCTTCTGTGCTGCGCTGCCGGCTGGCACAGAGCAGTTGCAGAGCTTGAGAGAGAGACACATTCTGGTAGTTTCAAGGAAAAATAAAAGGTGGTGGGGCTTTTTTCTCCTCTTGGTTTTCTTCTTTTTTCCCTAAGCCCTTTGTTCTCTTCCAGCATGTTTGCCCTAGTTTAATTGGAAAGGCGTTTAACAGCAACGCTCTTCTGCTTTGCAGTATGAGCACTTCGACAGTAGAGCACTGAGTGAAATCACATTCTTAACTCCTGTAAGTTTTCAGCTGACTTTTATGAATGCCTAGTTGAACACTAGTTCCTAAAGAAAAGAGATTAGAGCCAGGCTCAGCAGAATTTTATTTCTTTTCCCCCACCCCAGTGGCTGCTCCTTTATTAGCAGTGTTCCTCTTAGGTGTTGTCACTCTGCGCTTCAAGACCTACCAGACAATTCCCTGTAGCTGATTGACAAGAAGCTAATATAAGCACTTTAGTCATTGGGAAAAAGCCCAGACTACTTGGTCTCCAAAGAAATATGACTCACCTGACAGCACAGACTGCAGTAGCATTGAGTTTAACCTCCCTTTTAAGACAATACTGTTCCAAATTTATGTACCCGTACTATTTATGTACCCATACTATTTATGTACCCACACTACTGGGTAGTGGAGTAAATAATTCAGCAGTGCATGATTTATTTTATTTTTTTCAGTGCTCCTTCTTCTTCCAGAATGGTAGCAAGAAAATCCTTATTTCTTATCTTTGAGCTTCTCAACAAAAATTTCCCCCTTCTTCCTCAACTCTGGATTTATGGCAAACATTCTGAGAACTCACTGCTTAAGACTGAGACCTGTTGACTAGACCATCAATTGTGTGGACGCGTTTTCTTGTGTTTAGGGTTTCATGGCTTTTCTGGATGAATATAGTTTATGATGAAAATCTTGGTAGATTATTTCATTTGGAGAAGGGTGCTTTGGGTATCAAACCTGTGAATTTGACACTTGTTCTCTTCAAATATAAAAACAAAGGGAAATTGCACCAATAATCCAGAAAAGTATCACAAAGGTATAGTGTATTGTAAGGAACAGTCAGAGAAAAACATCTGCATACCTTTGTTAGTGGTACTTTAAAAAATAAGTTAGCACACTTACTGTGAACTGTTCTTATGGTAATTAGTTTTATTTTTGCTGAATAACGTTCTGGTACTAAAATGGAGTACAATTATGTTGTGACTTTGGAAGGACAATCATGGTTTTGATGTATTAACATTCTAATATTGAGTAAGACAAAAGCTTTGAAGAGGAAAAAGGGTTATTGCAGGATGAGTTTTTGGCAAGAGAAATATCATCTAATTGTTATTCTTAACATACACTGAACATAGATAATATTTTAATTGAAAGAAAATACATGTGCTATCAGAGTAGAACTTTGGTCCTAAACTCCTTTAAACTGAGAAGATTGAGTTTGCGAATCAGATTATAGTCTCAGTGATTTATCTTTAGTCTCATGTGGTATTTTGCTTCTCCACCTGTGACAAATCCAGTTGCTCTAGACACACTTCATAAAGAAACACCATAAATTAACATGGTGTCCACACATAAATACTGAAGTATCAGTGACAAGCTGATAAGAACAGTGGTTGCAACAGTGCTCCAGAAATTAGGAAAGCTGGCTTTGAAAGTCTAGTTTTGCAATGTCATTTGAAAATTACTGCTAGCATCAACTGGTTTGTTTGCAACAGCAACAGAAAATGCCATCCACGTTATTTCTGTGATTTCTATATTGTCGTTGTAAGAAAGTTGGGAGACTAGAGATAAATAATTTCATAGAAAAGTTTATTGTTTTAGTACCTGTCCGGATTTGTTTACAGATTGTAGGTGGATATGCTACAGAAGTCAGCCATGTGATTTATTGAAACATTCATCACCTCACCTGACTTTACCTGAGCATGGATATGCTTGTGAGACATACATGCAGGCTGGAGAGGAGCTTGGAGAAATCTTGCTAACAGCATGTTGGTTTCAGAGATTCCCTTCCTGATAAATATCCAGTCTTTTCAGGAGACAAGAGCAGTGACAGACCTTGCTGCTGTGACTCATGGGACAGCTCTGTAACCCCATACTTTCCATAACCTGTGAGCAAGCTGTCACTCCAGCATTTTCTGTGCTTGTAGTGAGTTGGGTTCCCTGGCTTCCTTCCTCCCAAGTCGCTGCCTGAGTCCCTCTCATGTAGTGTAGTATTGTCAGCTACTAGTCCCAGGCAAATGGTGGATTGGGTTAGGTTTTCTCTTGCTATTTCACCCTGGCTGTGCTGATTACAAATGCATCTACTTACTTCTAATACATAAAGGAGGAGTGTCTCCCAAGGTCAAAGGTCTCCTTCATGCCACCCCAGGGTAATGGCTCTTCCATTACATTTTCACATCTTTCATGCTTCATTTTGCACATTCAAGTGCTCACTTTCAGTGAAAGCTCAGTTACTTCCCTGTTGTAGAACTGAATTTTAAATTGCCTGCAAGACTTTTTCATCATCTGTAACCAGAAGAAAGAAAAATTATAACAAGGTTTTATTAAATATACCTCAGTGCAAATATGGCCTTCCACCAGGGGCAATAAGTTTGCAGCCACCCTACCAGAAGGTCAGATAGGATGCAAAACAGGAAGTGCTTGCTTCAGGCAAGGGCAGATGAAGGTTGTATACACTCTCTTGACTGATTTATATCTGGCAGCAGGGAGGAGGATTCATTATAAGAGTTCTTTCCTGAGATGCAGGTGAGCTGTTGGGGCCCCCTGAGGTAATTGCTGTACCATGTTGTATGTCACTAGCAGAAGCCTGAGGGCTAAGACTCATCAAATGATAAACTGACAAGAGATAGTAGGCACAGTCACTGCTATGGATGTGTAGGTTGTAGGATACAGAAAGGCCTTCAGGTACAAGTACCCGAAGGTGCCTTGTCCCAAAGCTCTCTTTCCTGAAGGATCGCAAGAAAATTTGGTACACTTTTTACTAAAGACACAACCAGGATTACAAGATACTCTGCTTGCAATTAAATTTTCTTCATGCAAGTGGTTAAATATGCCTCATCCAGAAAACAAATTAATTCTTAGCATCAGAAAACAGGAAATCAGTAGTAATTTTCTTAGATTAGATGGAGAGAAACTGAACTGAAAAACTGAAAAAATAAGAGGAAGTTCCCAAAATCTTAAAAAGACATTATTTGTCTCAGATGATAATACTGCCAAAAATTGTTAACACACAGAATTATTGATAGTATCTATAGCTAACTGTTGATCTCTGCCGATACTTAAATTTTCTTAACAATAATGAAATATTGTTAGGTGTTGTTGAAGATACTAAAAGTTCACCTGGACAAGCTCCAGGGCAACATGCTGCCCCTGACCCTGCTGGGATCAGGACTAGAGGACCTCCAGGGGTGCCAGCCAAGCCATGGAATTTTGTGATTTCTTTGTGCTAAAGCTGCTACTAACTACTCCCATTCTCCTACTTTCCTTGTCCCTCCCTTCCCAAAATAAACAGATTTGATTGTCACATCTATCTTCTGGTTTAGTGAGCAGTTATAAATTAAATATAAATTTTGAAGCGGGATAAATAACATTTTAAACTTAAAAATATAGGGCCTGGAAAGAAAACCAAGGCTGAAAACAGTAGGTTAAAGCAAAAAGACTCAAAATGAGATTATTTATTCATTGAAAAATGCATCAGAACATTTGAACACTAAGTCAGGGGGAAATGAGACAGCCCAAGATGGGCCTGGTTGGTAAAGCTGAGGCCAGAGGTCTGGGTTTTTTAAAGAAAGGCAATGTTCCTATGTTGACAGAGGGCATCCCACTGAGCCCCAGCCATCTGCTTTGTTTGTTGCTATCCCAGCCTTTGAGATACTGACCTAACTGCTTTGTTCTTCCTCATCAACTTGTCAGAGTGGCCACAACAAGGCATGGGGAGAAACCCTGATGGTATGGCATCAGGGATACAGGGCAGGTTGACCTGGCTGGTCCTTGAAGCAATGAAACTGCTGTTGGGTGCAGGGGTCTTCTGTCCAATAAAGGCATCATTGGGATGGCTGGAGAAAGAAAGGGTTAATGCCATCCATTAATGTGAGTTTATTGCATTGCTGCTCTGTTCAGTACTGCTGCCAGTGCCCAGTTAGGATTTGTTGTGACTGTATTATGCCAGACCTTAGCCCAGGTGATAAAGGCAACCAAGAGGGAAATCAAAGATTGCCTTTAATTCAGCGCTTTCAGCTGTCAAAAAAAGGAGTATGATTCCTCACGGGTAGGTGCTGATTATAGGACTTGCTATTGATTGGTAGGCAAATTCTCATGGAACCACTTCTGAAGTTGCTGGGGCCAAAGCACCTAGGGTTAAACAATTAACTTCTTACTGATGGTATGGATAAGCATGTGAGATTTGTGATTTTCCTTGTGCTAAGAATAAAACACAACAGTCTTTAACAGTCTTGATTAAAATTCCACCCAGAAACAAGTCAGACTCTTGAATTTGTGATTTCTACCTGACCAATCTCTCTGAAAGGCCACCTGTTCTTTTATCATTTCTCACTTTCCCAGAATATTTTGGCTGTATTGGCCAAATGAGAAATGTCTTTGCATGAATCTTCTGTATACTGAGAAGAGGCAGAACTGAAGCAGCTGTACTAACTGTAGGAAAACTTCATCTCCACTCATTGGAAATAGATCCATGACCTGGAATAAATGCTGCACAGAATAAAATTTCTGTGATAATCTCTCCACAGCAAAACAGACAAGTCTAATGCAGCAGCATCCCTTGCAATGAGATTTTGTTGTGACCACATGTCCATGATAGCAATTTTACAATGAAGAATATGCAGGAAGAGAACAAAAATAAAAATGGCATTCTGTTGTCCTTGATATTTGAAAGGAAAAAAATTATTTGTGGGAATTAGAACAGGAAATACTGAAATGCATCATTAAATTTTAAAAATCAATGCTGATAAATAGAGGAATGCTAAAAGGGAACACCAAGTGATTGATGCAGGCCTGGTACACCTCAGTTCTATTAAGACAGCAAGATGGCTGGTAGACATGAAACACTCTGCCAACACCACTTTAATTAACTTTCCAAATCCAGCCCTTCTCTTGCTCTGGCATCTGTGCCTAATCCAGTGGCCAGAGTGGATGCTGCTGCCGTGGGAAGAGCAGCGTGGGAGGGTACTGTGAGGACTTGGTTTGTGACCATTCCTCCTGCACAGCAAAATGTTCTGCCTCCCTCTGAAGAGGTGGCTGGAAAGTGGAGGAGAGGCAGTGAAAACCTTCATCCGTTCTGACAGCAAGATTTATTGATTCTTGAGAATGTTGCATTTTACAGTGATCTGCCTTTTCCAGTTAATGCAACTTGAATCTGAACCTGGAAAATTTACAGTGCTTTTTTAGATCAATACAAGCTTGCCCAGAAGTACATCATTGACGCACTGACCGAAAAATAAAGAAAATACAACTTAGGTACTTCAGCTGCAGAGCAAGGAATAATAAATGTGATTTGGAGATGAAGCCTGATTTTGGTATGGAGTGATCCGGTTGTTTGAGACATCAAGAAGAAATCTCAAAATATGCTATAGCCTAAAAGAAATCTTGCATAACTGCAGACAAAAATTTTAAATGAGAACTACACTGAAAAATCATCCTTAAAAAAAAATCTACATTGTTCCTAAGGGGAGACAAGCATTGGTCTTAATAACACTGCTGAGTTCTGAGAAAGAAATTTCCACATAAATATAAAATTTTCCGCATAAAACACTTCAGAAATCCTGTCTGCTACTTATACCTTAATTATTCTTTGCCAGTGGGCCAGTGTAGGTCACTTGCCTAGTCTCTATCATACCTCCCTTCGTGCTCAAGGCTATAGCTCAGGATCTGAGAGGTAAAGATACCTGTCCCTTCAAGGCAAGTTATATCATAAGTGTCTATTATGTTTTGTAGTGTTTTCTTTTTTTAGGGAATGGAGTTTAGATGAGAGCGTTGCCTGAGATGTCCTGCAAATTGTTTGCGGTGTTAGCTCACCACACCTGGAGGACACTGAGAGAAGATCTCACTGCAGTTACAGCCTCCTTGTGAGGGGAAGAGCAGGGGCAGGCACTGATCTCTTTTCTGTGGTGACAATGACAGGACCTGAGGGAATGGCCTGGAGTTGTGTCAGGACAGGTTTAGGCTGGATATCAGGAAAAGGTTCTTCACCCAGAGTGTGGCTGAGCAGCAGTAGAGGCTCCCCAGAGAAATTGTCACAGCACCAGACTGACAGAGCTCAAGAAGCATCTGGAGAACACTCTCAGGTACATGATGTGATATCCTTAGGGATGGTGCTGTGCAGGACCAGAGTTGGACTCAATGATCCTTGTGGGTCCCTTCAATTCAGCACATTCTGTGATTCTGTGAAGAATTGTGTAGATGCAGCCTTTCAGTACTTAAAATGGTTTTATAAAAAAGATTTTTTACGTGGGCAGATAGTGATAAGATAAGGAGGCATTATTTTAAATTAAAAGAATGGAGATTTGGATTAGATGTTAGGGGGAAATTTGTTATTGTGGACATGGTGAAGCAAGGTAATAGGTTGCCCAGAGACATTGTGAGTGCTGCATCCCTGGCAGTGTTTAAGGCCAGGCTGGAGGGATCTATGAGCACTCTGATCTACTGGAAGGTGACTCTACCTGTTGCAGTGGTATTGGAACCATATGATCTTTAAGGTCTATTCTAACCCAAACCATTCTAAAAATCCTGAGGGCTCTGTACTTTTCTTCAAGTTAAATTCTTTTGTTTGAGCAGGGTTTCCTCTGTTTTCCCACCCCTGCTTAGCCTTGAGCAGCTGCAATGCTCAGGGCCTCTAGTAAACTCTGGTAAGCATGGATTGTCTGTTTTCCTAGGGTGCCAATCACTCTGATTTGTATGGATGATACATAAATGCTACTGTCCCTTCATTCCCTGTGGTCCTTGACTTTTTTCTCTAGAAATGTGTTGCAAACATACTGTCAAGCCCTCAAAGCCCTCTAACTTCAGTTTCAATAAAGAGGCTGCTGTTCTGACCAGTGCCAAAGTCATTGGAACATGAATTGCCCATGATTGGCATACAGCTTGCAGTGCAACCTGTGTACCAGTTCAGTAGCCAGATGCATATAATATGGCCCATGCCACTGACTTCTGGCCCATTTTTCATGTTCTAGTCCTCTGCCAGTCTTGAAAGCTCATTTTGCCCATTTATTCTTCAAAATGCACATTTAGGGGAAGCCACCACATGGTTCCTATTCTGCTGCACCCAGAGGAATGAAGATACCTGCGGTCTGTAATGGGAGCAATTGCACAGGACCTTGCCACTACACACTTGCAGAGCATTACCAGTAGGGTAGTGGGTAGCAGGCAGAAGATTTGCTTAACTGTGGTTGCCTTCCACACATTACTTAATCCAGTTTCAGGTTCCACCTAAAACCCTGAAAAACTGAATTCCCCTAAGTGGTGCTCTCAGGTAGAACTTCCTTAGCTCCAAGTCTGGGTGTAAAGAGGCCCTCACAGGAATATCTGCAGCACCAGCATACAAGTAGTCTCATGTTCATCCCACCCTCCTCCTGATAAATCCTTCCCTTTGTCAGAGGCACTGGTGCAAAGCTCATCCTGCTCCTCTCTGAACATAAGATGCATGCATTGTTTACACTACAGCATTCTTTACGCTGCTGGTTAACAATGCAGATGTAAGATCCTGATTGGCTAGTGTTTAATAAATTGTTGAAATGAAAGCAAAATAGGGTTTTGCCTCTGTTTTGTAACATGTCATTTTCCAGAACTGCAGTGTGGACCTTGCTGCCAAGCACTGCTGAGATCTGGAACTCACCCAGTCCCCATCTGGCTCCTGAAGCGCTTCATGCAAGTACCTAGGGCCCACTGAGGAGAACTGAGATATTGAGAGCAGTAAAGATATGACAAAAATTACAGAAATGCTTATAGAGGAGAAAACAAAATGTATTGGGGAAGCATCAACACAGTAATTCTAAAGAGGCCTTTTTTTTTCCTTATAGCAAGTGAAATGTGCTTGGCAATCCAAAGACAAGTTAGGGTCCTCCAGAATAAACTTCTAATCTCAGGCATTTTCTAGTTTTCCATCACTACTTTCCCAATACAGCTGCAATGGATTGCAAAGCATTTCACAGATGCTAAGCCACTGTGATGCTTTGTGCCCCTTTCACCTGACATTCTGCAAACAAATGGTTAATTTTCAATAAAGGTCATAAGTTAAAGGGAAACAGGAGAGCTATAAAATGAAAATGTATGCTATCTGAAACACTGTGACAAAAGCAATATATAGCAGATATTGGTAATGCAATGTAAACATTGGATGCAAGTCCAGTAAAAAGGCTAGAAAAACAGCATTTCAGCCAGCAAAACCCTGAAAGAAGAACTGGAAGTCTGAAAAAGTGTTTTAAGCTTGTCAGCCTCTGTTTTGCCTCAATGGTTTGAAATTGCAGCAGCAGGAGTTCTTGTTTACAAAGGACATCTTTCATCTCCATGCTGCCAGAGACAGTGAAAGGCACCACACACTAATTTTTTGTCATGGACAGTTTGAACAGTGAGGCAAATCAGAAAGGAAGGTGTAGCAAAGGCCTTTGTGTAAGTAAGGGTGAAATACTATGGGATAATAGACAGTGAGCTGAAATGAGCTTGCAGGCCACTCTTTATAGAGCTAGGCCTGCTGCATTTGCTGCTGCTTTGTGATGGGGTGGCATTTCCCCAGGGAATATCACATGTATGTGTATGTGTGTGTATGCCCTTGCTTTTCTTATTCAGCTTTCTCAAGAGCAGCCCACAGATGACAGCTGAAAGGCCCTGGTGAAGATCCTGATTAGTGTACCAATATTAATAGAGGATGCTCACTAGGCTAGAGTTTATTTTAAATTTGATCAAGAGGTTAATTGTTTAGTAGCAATTATTTGCTGTTTTTTAAAGGTTAGACACTATGAAGTGTGCATTTAGACTCAGCTGAAAAAGTTTCGTGTAGAATTATTAGTTGTCCTTGGTTTGCAAAAGAATGTTGGCAAACCTTCAGCATTACTTCTCCAAATGAATCGTAATTGTGTTTGCTGTGTTTCACTTGGGATTAGTAATACTTTGTGTTTTCATCCCAAATCAATCTGAATTAGCTTCATTCTCTCAGTGATTAAACAATTGCCCCATTTCAATAGTGCCACTTACTGCTTATATATTGGATGAAAACAGAGACTCCCCCTCTTCTTATTTTTGCACATTTCTGCCTCAGAGTCTGAGTTGGTGAGTGGAAAAGGTCATAATGCCAGCAAGATTCAAACTGGTGTTTGTGTTCACATGTACATATGCTGAACCTTCCTCTATATCTGTTTTTAGAATGACCATTTCTGTACATATGCAAAGACCAATTAGGAAGTACCTGACAGTGCATGAATTTGAATGAATGAATGAATGAGTAAGTGAATGAATGAATACCCACTTGCATGGAGAGACCATGTCTATATGTTTCATATACAGTTTTAGAGGCAGGAGTTTTAAAAAAACTAGTAGTGGAAATAGAACCTTAAGGTAGGCAGAAGCACAAGAGGATGGAGACAACCTAATGTGATGACTAAAAAGAACTGCAGAGCTGTCATGAAACAATAACCATGGTACCAAAGCTGACTTGCATTAGAGTGAGTGATAGCAAAATTACCATGGGTGGTTGGTTCAGGGTCTAATGAATTTCATGTTTTTAATGCTGTGTCAGTGATGGAGTGTATTATTACATGGCCAAAGGGGGGTTGGTATGAACACTTATTAAGTCTTATGACCCTTCAAGCAAATTCAGTATTAGAGCTGCAATGTGCCAAATCTGTCACTGAGTGTTATGCTAATCTCCCATTGACTTTTGTGGCAGTTTCCCTTTCAAAGTGATGGCAAAAGGCCATCTGGGCTGTGGGGAAGGTGGCAATGTCCCAAAAAACACTGTAAAATAAGAAAAATTTTGTTATCCGTGAACTTTAGGCGTGTTGGGATTCAAACTATTTAGCTATCTTTGAATGTGTCTGTGGGGCATACTCTTGGACATACTCCAGTTGTAAGACTCTCCAACAATGGAAAGTGAGCAAATCCAAGATTCTGGGAGACAGCATGAGGTATATTGATGGAAAAAGAAATTAGGACACCAAAAGTTATGTACGGTGCTTCTAAAATGAGAGGGAGGAGCATCGTAGAAAACCTTAGAGGGTAGGTCAGGAAACAGGAATCATTCTCATGTTGTTGCATCCAGGCACTGAGTGAGAACTGCCTGGGCAATGTTTTCTCTGAACTTTTACAGTACAAAATCCCTTACCTTGGAAAATGCCACAGTGTTGGGCTTGAGATCTTCCCTTTTCATTATTTTGTTTTTGAAGCTTGTCCTGTAATACAATTATCTCTTGGTTTTGTTTCATGCAACTAAGGCCTTGATTAGCTGACTCAGAAGAGCTCAGGTGCTCCTCTCACACATGGTGCTCACACATTGTGCTTGGGTGGAGGGCATTGTTTCATCACAGATCCATGGTGCATTGCTTCTGAGGGCTGTGTATCTGATTATTTAAGTGCCCTCTTATTAGCAAACATTCTCATGTATTAAGTAAACAGATATCAGCTTTATTACATAAAAATAGTTCTATAAATTTTGGTAATTAGGAAGCCATTAGAGAGCATAGACAGAAAATATCATGTTAAAAAGCTCATTTAGCAAAATGGGAATATTATAATAATGATTACAAAATGAGGAGAAGAGGTTTGATCAATTTTGAAAGTTTCAGTTTTGACTGAAAACTAATGCTTTTATTGTGCTCACATTCTCCCTAGAGTAAACATGCAAAGAACTAGATAGTGGTTGGGAATGATGAAGACACTTAAAAGTGTCTAGTTAGGAAAGAGAACAGAGGGCAGAGATGAAAGTCTTGCTGAGAGGATATGAAAGATAGATTGAACAAAATTTAAAAATCAAACACAGACAGAAAACAACAGAGATGAGGAAGGTGGTACTCATAAAACCTGAGGCTTTCCTGCAGGCAGAGACCATCTAGGAGGCTACTGGAGCAGAGGGGGGAGTCCCTGCAGCACATCACAGAGCTCACCTGCTTATTTATATGCAAGTGATGAATTCTGCTCCTTTCTGTTGTTAAGTGATGAACAAGGGGACCAGCTCTCACCTGAAATCCACACTGTGCAGATACTATGTTTCCTGTAGTCTTTCAGCTCTTAATATTTTTCCCACACAAGATTTTAAGTTCTAATTTTTGGTCCTGGAGGAATACCTTAGGGAGTGAATAGTGTCATAAGCAGGGCTTATAAGAGAAAAACTGGAAGCAGTACCTTTGTGACCTTAAGTTTTGTGAGACCTTTGTGTAGCCAAAAGGGTTCTTGTGGAGCATAAATTAGCAGTGAAACATATAGATGGGGCCATTGCTGAAATGTAATAAAAATAGGGGGCCTGAATTATTCAGCTCTGTGTTTTAGTTTTGAAATTCATTGCAAAGCATTGTGTTTGCTTACAAAACCCCTAAAGCTATGAAAATGCAAATGGGGACATGGGATACCAGGTGCTCCTGAAGACAATTCCACTTTCACTGCTGATCAGCCTATGCAATTGGAAACAAATCTGGGCTACCAAGTTTGGTTATCTGCAGGACTGACAGATCCTAACAGGCTTGTGATCCTTCCAGCTCATTAATGTTTTAGAGTTTAGAGGATGCTACTCTCTGGTTGGAAAAGAATCGCCTTTATAAAAGCTTGGTGGGGTGATAGAGATGTGTAGGTTGGCAGAGAGCAAACTGCTCAGGTTATGACAGCCTCTTTCCTCTGGAAGCCAGCTGCCCAAGAAGCCACCAGCCTAGCTCCTCCTGGGAGAGCAGTGTGTCCAGTTCTGAAGTCCAAAAACAGGAGCTGTAGCAATAAGAGGAAAAATGTAATAATCAGTTACATTTTTAGTCACCATTTTATTTGAACCAGGTACTAGCAAATATAATTTGAGGGGTTAGTTAATGAATTTTTTTCTTCTAATACAAATCCAAATAAGTAACTCATGCATGAAATATATTAAGACTTATAAATTTTCCATCAATCCTGTGAAAATTCTATTTTCCCTATAGACCAGCTGTTTATTATAATAACAAATGTGCTGAAATCTGAGATTAGATTCCTGTTACTCCCCTTCTCTCATGAATGTCCAGATACACACTTTTAATATACCTCTCAAATATTGTTATTCCTGTGAAACTTTTACATGTCGATGAACACATTTGTGTGTGTATACTTGTGCACACATGTAGAGATAGCACATGCATATTCATTTTTCTGCATAGCGTATATATAAAACCAAAAATATACATAAAGAACCGCAGTGCAAGTGTATAGTGTTTATTTTTAGCATGGCTAAAACAAAGGCACTCTGATAGGACAGAAAAAAACCCATGAACAAACTACTGTACAGGAAGCTGCAATTTCATCCACATGTGTCAGGCAAATTCTCACTCCTCTGTGAAACACAGTGCTGTCTTGAACATTAAGTTAGGAGGAGGCAGATGGTGAGTTAAAGTGAGATTAAACACAGCTAATCTACATGAACACCCTCTCAAGTTACACTAACTTCTCTTCCTCCTGCATCTATTTGTTTGGGACAATTGTTTAATTCTATTATTGATGGAAATATGTTGACCTTGAATACTGTACAGCCCATGCTTTTATAGGAAGAGCCAGGATCGAGCCACAGAAGGACATTTTTATCTGTATGAAGTAGTCACTGTTATTTTCTTTCAGATTTTTGCCGTATCCACCGCCAAACTTTTCACCCTGGAAGTGAGCTAGTAGATAATGAAACAGCACAAATGAATAATGATAATAGTCATAAAGTATACCTGAGTGTAAATGAAGCAAAACTGAATAATTTAACAAGAACATTTTTTTCCCCCAAGGAAGCTACATGCTTTTAGCCAGGTGGAAAGTAAACAAAGCCTTGTGACCTCTGTGTGAAAGTTTCCCTGCTCTACATAGCACAATGTGCTTGTTTCTCACGTTAGTAAATCAAATTTTTTAACCCTGGCAGACTTGCTTGAAGACTGGGAAATTAGAGGTTTATAATTTTTGTGTGGCTATGAACATAGGCTGAATTTCATTAAGAATTTTTTATTCACAGTTTTTTTGCAATAGATGTACTCTCTGAACTTTCCCAGATCATGGGGTGGACAACATCCCCACAGGTATGCGCATGAGAATAGGAACTGGCCTCATGCCCTCAAAAAAACCCAGGAAACACTGCCTGGAAGTGTTAGACTTCCAAATTCCCACTGACTCCTGGGTGCACAATCCAGGGAGTCAGCAATATACCACATATCAGGCATCACATCATGTCATGCCTGGCACTCTTTTTTTCCACACGCTTGGAGCTTCAGCATGGGTCGTGGTGGGGAGAAAAAAAGGCAGCTGTCCAGCCTGGCTGCAGCTGTAGGGTGAGTACAGGGGGGGTGGACAAGGGGCTGCATAAAGACTGGTGTCTCCCATGCTCCCAGACATGAGTGGGGCTCGCGTGTGTGGGTGTGTGGTAACACAGAGCATGTTTCCAAACCTTCCCCTCCTCAGGCTGTACAACAAAGGACAAGCCTGACTTCAGATACATAGCAACTCAGAGGGTGGGGCAAAAGGGATACTCTTGAAAGGCTGTGGAGTAAAACATGTCTAATACAGAAGGTATATGTGCAGTGGGAAAAAAGTGAATATAGGACTGCTATTTTTCTTATCCTTAGAATCACACTGGAACCCACATAAGTAGGTGTACTGCCTATAAGATGCAGGCAAATTATCTCAGTTCTGAAGGTTTTGTTTGTTTTTAGTTTGGTTTTTTTTTGTAAATGAGATGGTTTCTGTTCTATAAAAACCCCTTTGAAGTTAATCAAGCTGTATATAAAAGGCTGGCACACATTTCATTTTAATATGTTATTCTGCATTTACAACACTTCCCATATAGCAGGCAGAATGCTGATCTCTTCTCTACCTGTACACATCCAGAATAACTCCACCAGGTCTGATGTCAATACATGGCAATGGCTATCTGACAGCATGGTGTGCTCATTTATTTACCAGCCATCACCTACTAATCGTTGCCCGCTTCTAAAATATTGTTTAGCCTTAAGAGCAGCAGGGCCATCCTATTCAATGCTGTGTCCTTGCATGTGGGCAATGCTGTATACAGGCTGTACACTGCTGATAGGACCTCTGTGCCTGCACAGAGCTGCTCTGCCAGCTTCTCAGCAAGAGCTGCTTCTGGGTACCACCTCAGGCTGATCTGCTCTGCCCATACCAGGCTCACTGGCCCTGCCTGCTCTGGCAGAAGCAACCATCATCAAAGCAGAAACTAAGCACCTGCTGTAGTGCAACCTCCAGACTGTTGGGTGGGGATTTTTTGGGGGGAGGGTACACATGAAAATAAGGTGGCACCAAGTAGAAGAGGCTCCTTACCAAAGAGGAAGAGATTTTAACATAGCAGGCAGGTAAATGCATATTGTCTTGGTTCAAAAGACCATTATTGTCTGAAGCCCTTAAATTCTGAAAAGCATGGATCAGTCAGCTCTTCAGAAATCTCAGAAGCACTTCAGAGCCTGCAAGACCCCCTTTCTAAAAATTCTGGCAGATGGATTTTCTCTGCCCTGTATCCTAGATTTTTCTGAACCTCTTCTGGCAGCTCAGTGTAGTCTCAGAATAGCATCACAAAGTAGAAACTCAGCACTGTTTCTTATTTCATGAATAAAGATTTGACAAGTGATGTAGATATTAAGATCAAATCCAGTCTCATCATGTTTCTTTCATGAATTTTGTGGCCCAACTGCTACTAAACTTTGTCTGAGTACACAATTAAATAATGCCTGCTCTTGGGGATGGGATTAGTAAGTAAGTGTATGTCAGTGCAATGTCTTCTGAAAGCAGTGCTCAGTCTCACACTGATGTGATTGGCTGTGGACAATAAGACAGTGGCAATGTTTTTTTCTGACAAAAGAAAGACTGCTCTGTAAATTGGTTTCATTCTAGTAGATCCAAATGCTCCCTGTCTCCTCTTGCATCCTCTAAAACCAAGTTCTTTTACATAACTCAATAAATAAAAAATCTGGCCAGTATTTTAGAATCCAAACATTTAATTTATTTTCTGCTACTTTAATCCAAACACATGTCACAGAAGCTGTAGTTGCTGTGAATCAGTGTGTTACTACTGAGATATGAAGCATATGTGCCTATGCCTTGAAAGAAAGCACCACTTCTTTGTAGATGTTTTCATTTTGCGAATTAAAGTGTTTAAAAAAAGAACAATGCATTAATCTAAAAGGGAAACACCATTTATCAGTAAAATACAATATGATCATCCTTTCTTGACAGCCAAGTGATATCTCTTATTTATAGGAAGATCACTGTATGCATACAACTTTATTTTAATTATTACATTTTCATCATTGCCAGCTGAGGTACGGAATGTGAAACCCAGGGAAATGAAAACCTCTGGGTTTTGGCAAACTACATGAAAGGCTTTACTGCATTGGTACTAAATAACGAATCATACCACTGAAGAATCTATTAATAGGCTCCTTTTCAGTGAAAGAAAACAAGTCCATAAGATAGTGATAAAATAAATGAAGAAGAAGGAAAAATACTATGGTCTCACCATGGTTCAAATTTATACTGAAAAATGAACAAATAGTCTGTCTTCTTTCTTAAAAGGAAAGGAAAAAAGGCACCCACAGAGGCAGGTGCATGAAAATGTTCCTTTCCAGGACCTCAGTTCATAAGAGCATGGCTGCTGGGTATAAAAATCAAAATTGCAAGATGCGTCATGCCACAAACAAGAAATTCCATCATCAGCCTCCTGAGATAACATTACACTGATGGAGGACAAAATCAAATTGGTCTGGATAGATTTTTTTCAGAGTTGTACTCATGGCATCCATCCAACAGCTTCAGCATTACCCAGGATGCAAACTAAAGGGGAGATGTCAAAAGTCTTATGAAATCTTAAATCACCATTTTGTGTTATAAGTCTGTAACTATACAAAGTAAATTGTATGCCACTTTATTTTTTTTCAAATGTTAAATGCTATTGTACACATATATCAAGCATGTAGACAGCCTTAAATAACATTTTAGCTAGCTCATCCATCACTAGCATATAATTCTTTTTCCTTTTATTTTTTTTTGGTGGGGAGATGGTGGGGCTGGTTCAGTTGACAAGAAGGAATAATAAAGTATTATATGAAAGAAAAATTATGTCCATGGCATAAGCCCCTTGTGAGTAACAAAAGAAGGAATAGAATGTTTATTCTATATCTATATTGTTACTGTAACATAAATTCTATATTCTGTTCTCTAGATGCACTAACAACGGAGAGAGGGTGAAGGAGAATCTCCATCCTCTTTTGGATGTGAGGGGAAAGAGTTACAGCTCAAATCCCGTGTTCAGTTTTGGGCCATTCACTAGAAGAAAAGAGGTGCTGGAGCGTGTCCAGAGAAGGGCAAGGAAGCTGAGGAAGGGTCTGGAGCACGAGTCCTGTGAGGAGCAGCAGAGGGAGCTGGGGGTGGTTAGCCTGGGAAAAAGGAGGCTCAGAGTTAGGGTGGGGTGTGAAATAAGATTTACCACTCTCTACAGCTACCTAAAAGGAGGCTGCAGGGACTTGAGGGTCAGTCTCTTCTCCTAAGTAACAATAGGACAAGAGGAAATGGTGTCAAGTTTCACCAGGGGAGGTTTAGATTGTATACCAGGAAAAATTTCTGCACTGAAAGGGCTGTCAAGCACTGGAACAGGCTCCCCAGGGTAGTGGATGAGTCACCATCCCTGGAGGTATTTAAGATGTGTAGATGTGGCACTTAAGAGAGGGGTTTGTTTAGCTAAGGACGTTGCAGCATTGGACTTAATCATCTTAAAACCATCTGAAATCTCTTTCAGCCTAACCTTCTACGATCATTCTATGTATTTTCCAGTGTCAGGTGTATTTTTCAGCAAGTAGATGTAGACTACTAAATTGCTATTCTGTACATCATTTGTCCTTATTACCAAATACTATGCCTAGACATATGCTTGGATTATAAAATTACTGGATTACAGATTACACTGGAAAATACAAGTGAGCAAACATGCTTTTAAAACAATATAGAAATCATTTATCTAATAAAAAAACCAAACAGTTAATGTCCCTTAGCAATGTCCCTTCCAAACTATTTTCCATCTGAAACAAAATAACTGCATTGATCACCATGGCATCACTCTTATTCTCTAATGGACTTAGAAATAGCTCTGGTTCTCTTCTGGTCCTCTAATAGCTCTACCCTCTTCTTGGGTAAGATGTGCTTACCCAAGTCTGCAGTAACTGTTTCAGAAACTCAGATCTATTACTTCACCAAAGCCGATTCCTTTGTCTAAAGTTAATTCATGAAAGAGATTGTTGTGCTTTGATTAGGAAAAAGTAATGCCTAGTAATTGAAATAATCCAGGCTAAGAGATCAGAATTAGAGTTATTGTTCCTTCTCTTTTGGGGATGAGAGTCCATGACAATATAAGACAAAGAAGCTGTATGGCTCTTTACTTACTTTATGTCTTTACTTTATGTCTTGCCTCTTTTTCCTGATCATTTTGGTGGAATTTGGCATGTAGTTATGTTTTAAATTCCAGATACTACAAGAATATTACCAAAAAGAGATATATGGCCCCAAAGAAAGTGTTTCCAAGTGAAGTTCTGGGGCTTTATGCACTTATTTTTTGGATGGGAGTGCAGAGATTTGATTTTTTTTTAGCATGTTGGGGGAATTACATGTAACCTAATGCTTTATCTGGAATATTAACCATTACAGAATGATTTGGTTTGGAAAAGATCTTAAAGATCAAACTTAGTTCCAACCCTTCTACTATGGGGAGAGATACTTTTCACTAGACCAGGTTGCTCAAAGCCCCATCCAGCCTGGCCTTGAACACTTCTTGAACACATATCTTTATTGCTGCTGAGTAGCAAAGCAGTTGAGCCACATCAAATCTGTCCTTCCTTAGGTACAGAGTGAGGGTGACATCCTATTGTGGGGCTGTTCCATTGCAAGACCAATTATATTGTTGTGTGTATTGTACAGACTGTGTGTTTCATCAAGGAGCTGTTGTAATGATTCTTTCTATTCTAGCTGCAATAATCCAAATAAAAGCATTCATTCTAAAAGTGTGTGAGCTGTGAAAATGCATGATATTGGGTTTCAGGGAGAAATATAATAGTATTGGGCTAGAATTTCTATTGTAACTGGGGACTGTTGAAAATTAGAGAGTAAACTATTGTCAGTGTGAAGTAAATTACAAGAACATCTAGCTATAGAGAAAACAAGGAACAAACTTTACTATCAAGTTCTGTGAATGTTCTTTGTCAAAATTTATGGTCTGAATTATGAAGCAAGCCTCTTTTTACGGTGACCTTGATGTCAGGATTGCTTTGATTTTTCTCAGGTGTTAAGATAAACAGAAAATATTCCTTTCTGCTAGTAACTACAGGGAAGCTCTTAGCTCCTGGTATCAGGCTACTTAAAAATCCCTTTGTCCAGGCTCTGCCATAGAAAAATGACACTGAAAAAAAAAAGTTTATTTTAATTTGGTAATCTTTACTCTTTCCTGAAAATTTACGCCAATTATTTGGCTTTTACTATTTCTATATCACTCTGAATAGAGTATTTCTGTTTTCAACTTATTGGTGACCTTACCCTTAGTCTGACTTCTGTTTTGCCAGCTTGACACTGCTATGTTTAGAAGTAACTGGAGGCTACTGTCCAATCTCAGATCAATACTCTGGTGGAGGCAATAAAATTTACCACTGTTGTAGCACTTCTAGGAGTTTTTTTACCAATGTGGAATTCAACTAATAGCACTGAAAAGTTAAGACATCTGAAAAATCCAAGGGAAATTGCTGAAGAAATTGGCTCTCGCTGGAGAAAATCTGTAACTCATAGCAAAGTCTTTTTGTCATCCGAAGCATAGGATAATAGGATTTAAATTATCATCTAGGGTACACCTATATGCATTCACCTTAACACCTCATTTCACAGGGGTGGATATGTGATTGTTGTATGGACACTGATTTTAAGTTGGCTCCTGTGTAAAAAATACAGTGCAGCAAAAGGAGTTGGGACACAATGACTGTCTGTAGCTCATCAAATATTTATATTTTTCAAAACGACAAAACCAGTGAGTCACCCTGTGGTACATCAGAAAAGAGCTGGGGCTTGGCTTGTTGCACCTTCCAGGCAGTAAGTGGATGCCAAAAGTAATCAGCAGGCGGTGGGGAACTTCTGAGCATGCTTAGAGGAGAGGCTTATTGTTTTCAAAGCCCAGTTTCTATCTTGAGAAGAGGGAGCTGAGTTGAGCTGCATCACTCTCCTTGCAATCTGTTCTGGCACAGCTTCCTGTGCTGTGTGAGGGAGTTCAGCCACCCTCCAGCATTGCCTTCACATAAGAGACAGGACTAATGGAGTCTGAAGAGTCAAAGCACTACAGCAGAAAAAAGTGAAAATATTTTTAAGAGAAGAAGAAATGAAATTTTGTAATATATAGTATTCTGTTTTGTACAAGCCTAATGCTGGAATGCAACACTAACCTATTTTCATAACAAAGTATGCATTAGAAGTCTCAAGGCCTCCCTTTTCTCTGGTCCAGATAAAATGCAAGAAAAACAAAAAATGCAAAGGAAATCTTGAATGCTACTGTTTGAGAAAAGCAATTTTTACTTACATCAAAGAGACTGCTCTCTGTCCAGCTGAGCTGATTGTTACCTTTGCTTTATCATTACTGCTGACCCTTCAGTTGGATGGGGTCCTAGTGCTAAAAGCCTGAAACTTCCAGAGAAGGAGCGCGTTTGGCAGCAGTTGCTGATGGTATAGCACCTTTCAAGGCAACTTGCTTAGAAGCAATCAAAGTGGAAATTTCTTCAGAGCCAGGTGGTACAGACTGTGCTTGTCTTCTGCAGCCACCTGCAGAGCTTTGGTTTGAAACCAGCTTTTAAGACCACCACACCACTAAGGAGAGTAGCACAATAGGAAAAATCTTCATTTGTCTTTTTTTTTCCCAGCCCGTTCTCGTATTATGTTTCATGGAAAACTTCATGGATAGCACTTTCCCTTAAGGTTACAACAGCAAATTAAAACTCGAAGCGTGTGGTTTTGTCGGTGCTCTCCAGTATTACGCATTGTGGCAAAGGTTTTGATAACCAAGAGAAGTCATGTTGGGCTGGCAACAGCATAGTTACAGGCTGCATCTCTTTTAAGCTGTCTGGGAAGCAAGAAGCAGCATAGCTGCTCATTACAGGTCTAAAGCTGGGAAAAGGAGAGTTGTGATAGCTCCACTTATCTTGTCTAGCTCTGCTCTTAGAAACATGGTTCTTAAGCCTCTGGTGACAGTGTTTCTATAGAGATGATGCCCTTTGTCATTTGCCCTTTCACTTTGCTGTCAGCAACTTCTGTGAATGAAGTTTGCCCAAAGACTTCTGCTAAGTGTTTTCTCTAAAATGGAGAGTTTATTTGGCACTTAAATATACATTCAGACACCCTCCTTACTAATCATTACATGGCCGTTTTCCAGGTTTATGATTTCCCAAACATCTTCTATAGTTCTTTCTCTCACACGATTGATTTAAATGACAGGTTAATACTGCACATCTCCAACCTGTCTACGGGCTCACAAACTCTATGCCTGCAGCACTTAGTTATTTTTCTTGCAGCCCAGATATTGATCAGTGATCCCAATTTTAAATTTTTTTTTTATTTTATGACATATGGTCACAGGTGAGAAATCAACTGACATCTGTTTACCACGTGGTCCCTCTGCTGTTCACTACCAGACCAAGGCTTCTGCAAGACAAAGCCATTGTTAGACAGCACCTAAACCAGCCTACCAGTCAGCCAGGCAACTGAAATTACCACTGCATGTTACAAATTCCCTTTTGTGTTACAGAAAATAGCAAAGACCTGTGGAAATTGAACTCTCTTTTCCAGATGGATTTCAAAGAGTGTGGGACTGCCAGGTTCACAGTGTCTGCCTGAATTTTGTGTTAATGCATTTTCTGAATTTGCATTCTGAAGTGTCGAGAATGTAGTACAAAATGATGTTCCAGAGGCAACACTCAAGGCAAAACTGCTTAAAGGCCCTTCACTTACTAAGAACAGAAAATCGATTTTCCTTCAAACACCTCATTGGACAGTTCAGATGGAATTCAGCAATAAAACCACTAAACAAGTGACAAAGTGTTTATGCTGTTCGGTTCAGTTCCTGTCCTAGTTCCAGCCAGGCCAGGGTTAACTTTGCAGTACCCAGGAGGGGTCATGTCTAGGACTTAGAGGTTATTCTAGACCACTTCACATCATTGCTGGGGTGTGAGAAAGGGACCATCTTCAGAGGAGAAGGGATTATTTCTGCTGGGGAAGCATGCCCAAGGAACAGTGGGGCAATGCTGGCTCCGAGCCAGAGGGAGTAGTTGAGCTGCATGGAGCAGTCGAGGTGGTGTGGCTGTAGTCAGGTCAAGCTCTGCAGTGAATATTTGCTAGTGAATCACTCTTTTGTACACTTTCATTAACATTGTTGCTGTCAGTGTTTGTTTTCTTTTCTCACTGCTTTTTTCAGTAAATTGTTCTTGTCTCAACCCTTCACCGATTTTTGCCTCCAATTCTCCTCTCCATCCAGTGCAGGAGAGGTGGAGGAGGAAGGGGAGCAAGCAAGAAGCAACATGGTTTGGAGAGTCTCAGTGGAAGCACTAAACTGCGGTGCCCCATTCCTAAATCAGGGCATGCACCAATGATATTCAGTGTTTTCAAAGAAACAATGAGTTGTCATCAGCTGAGCAAGCAAAACTATTTCAGCCTTCATACAAAACTAGTAACTCAGTTACTTTCCATATACAATGCAAAATTTAACATGATAAGCCTAAATTATTTTTTACTAGTAACTTTTTTTTTTGGCACCTAACTTAGTGTCCTGAATGGTTCAGCATCTTCAGTTCCCAGTATAACATGCAGAGGAAAAGGGATGTTCCATTGTGCTTCTCACAGCACCGCAGTTAGGCTCTGAACACCATCTCCTTTCCTGACAATACAGGGAACAGAAATTAGGAAGGATTTATTAGGAGTATATAAAACTTTCCTTCCTAATTAGAAACTCAGATTCAGTGTTTTTCTTAGAGAACCAAATAATCATGGTGCATATTCAAAGTTAACTTGTCATGGCTGTTGTTGGGAAATCCTGATGTATTTGTTACCTAATGTACACGTATGCAATGTTAAGTAGCAATAAAAAAGGACGCATCATTGTGTTCTTAAGGTTGTAATGAAGACAAGAAATGAAGTTATTGTGGTCCTGACTAGAGAAATACTACAAATTTTAACCTGGCAGTATCATGAAGCTTCAAAACCATCACACAAGAATTATCATTCCAGTAAAACAACTGTGATTTTGCTGTGAATGCATCATGCCCTAGGTTAGTCCCAGTGTGAGCAATGGCTTGGAAAGATACACAAATCGATTTGAAAATCAAGGCAATCACAGGATAAAGGATCCAGACTGAGGATATCCAGTTTTCTGGAAATATAACCTTTTAAAATAGTTTAAGTCATTTGACTGAAAACATTTTATTAATAAAAAAAAGACTATAAGCTACTCAGATAAATTTACACATATTTACAGCTATGAAATGTTAAGCACATTTAACAACCTGTGGTTCATGCACACCTTATTCCTTAGGCATATCCAAAGCCTATACAAAGATACTGCGTTTTTCTTTCCGTTCTTGCTGAAACCCAAAACACCTGCAGCCAGTCTTAGCTTATAAGACCCACAGCTGCCTTTGGGGCTCTGCCTGCTGACTAAGGGCCTGTTGTTAAGCCTTGGGCCATGTGTTCAGCTCCATCAGTCATTAAGGCAGCAGCAACACTTTCCCCTGGTCATTATCACTTAACTCAGTATCAGTTTAGTTACTCAGGAGATAAAATCTTACCAGCATGATTAATGTGTGATAACTGCAGATCTGTAAGCCCATCAGATCATTCCCTAACGCTATCCATGATAGGTGTAAAAATAATTCTTCCAGGTGGTTCAAAGCAGCTGGCTGTGTGCCTAACAACTCACTAAGGCACTGTGGGATTGCATAATAAAATACTACTTGTCATATAGTACTTTAATTATTGTTATCAGCTTCCAGAATTTCAGTAAACTAGGCGTACTGCATAATGACTTTATACTAAGCCAGAGGCATTGTATCACAAGTAAAAAGAGAGCTATGCTGATATATTTACTGGATACACTATTATACCAACAAAGTAAACTTTTTACTCTCTCAGGAAAACATAAAAAACCCTGAGTTTTAAGGTAGACTTTTCTTCAGCATGCCTGGATCTTAAAGATTGTGCAGATGAGAAACTATCAATATGATAAACTTGTTTTGTTGATATTATCACAGCCTGCTTACAATTTATCTGGAGAAAGGGAAGATGACCCCCTCAGGTTAGGAGACTACAAAAGGAGGATGATCATCCTCTTATGTAACATAATTTCACCTTTACTCCTTTGCATATGGACATCGCCCTGTTTTTCAGTCAATGGCATCAAGAGCATAAATGCTTAAGTTGTTTGAGCATAAAAACTCAAACAACTGAGTAATACTAGCAGAAAATTCTTAAAATCAAGATACACATGTAGGAAATTGAGGACAAGAAAATTAATGTAAACAAAATCCCAGAGAAGAAACACTTCTTACTTTGCTTTCTTGAAGAATTTATATCCACCTTTTCAAATAGCTTTCAAAAGCCAAGAAAATCTGTGCTTTATAAATTAGAAAACAGAATAACAGTGAAGGCCAAATATATAGTTTAATATAAATACATCTTTGTGACAAAGGTAAAATGCAAGTTTTCCCTTGGCTCTGTGAGAAATATTTAAGCTTACACTGCA
>VWYI01038595.1:0-35257 GCA_013399455.1 Anthoscopus minutus | reverse complement strand
ATGAAAGCACTTTAAAATCTGAAAGATCAAAGATTATTTTACTAGAAAGAGAATAGTAATGAAATTAGGAAGTTCACATTTTTATATCTGATATGAGAGAATGAGATGCATTTTTTACAGTGCAGATAATTCAAAGGATTTTAAGAACAACTAACTTTTACTGATACATTTTTTTTATTTCCACTATACCAGATTTCACTACTCAAATCTAGACTCCAAAGGTTTTGTCTATCCAAATTTTATTCCTACAAATTTACATTACTAATGAAGAGACTTAGCTTTAGTAATCTGCATTGACTTAAAAAAAACCTGGGAGCTGTGCTACCCCAGTTTTCTACCACCATCCCAAATTTCTACCACCATACCTAAATCTTTCTCCTTTCCTCAAATACATCTGGAAACACAGGAGTGATTAAGGACAACTTGAAACTCCAGCTCCACCTTCTTCGATGGCAGCATTTTACAGTATTTGTCCAATGCATCTTAAAATATTATGAATTTCCACTTTCTTTCCAACTCTGATGCACATGACAAAGAGCATTAGAAAAGCAAGGCATTCCACCAGGCACAGCTAGCCGGGGTGAAAAATTGTTTCCTGAAGGCAGAAGTAAATTATTATGCTCAGAACAATTTTGATGTGTACTGCAGAGAAAAGATTTTACACACACATCAAACAATATGTGTTCCCCCATAAACCTTGTTCATCCCCTTGATAACACACTGTAGTCTTATTCTAAGCATCCACTCAATTCATCAAAAAAAATTTCCATTCTTTCATCTCCCACAACATCTCTATGCTATGGTCTCCTGAGGAATTCTATGCAGATTTCCCTTTCATAGTGTCTTGGATCCTCAGCTAGCAGAAGGCATAACATTTAAGACATGCTGCTACTCAGAAACTACAGGAGTAAAACACTGTGGTTCAGTAACACTGGCATAAGGGTTTTGAGAAAAACTGTAAGGCAGGAGAGAGAGACAATTTCAATTTTAAATAGGAAAAAACCTCTCCCAAAAAAAGTTAAGTCTTACAAAAAATATTCAATTATCAGAAACTCCTCAGTTTTTAGAAGTCAATGGGTTTAAAGACTGTATGTTTAGTGACATATCTAAATAATTTCTACATAGGTTTTTGGTGTTACTTTTCTGAGTACCTTACCACTTGTGTGACAAACTCCCTCAAGTGACATGATCCAGTTTACACAGCACAGGAAAACCCGTTGGAAATTTTTAGGCCATTATTTAAGGAACATGAAAAAATGCAAATGTCCTCTACAGCTTACAGAATGTGAGCGTGTAAACTATGGATTAACCAATGCTACCTCTCTTGCATATGGGGCAATGTTAAATTCTCATGTGCCAATTCCACTGTGGGGAGGGGAGAAGAGCAGAGGAAGCAGGTTGGGGGGAGTCTTCAGTCCCATTTTTACACTTGCAGAATTAAGACTAAAGAGTTGCCAAGGATGCTATTGGCCCCATCTGAACTATTGTTTCATAGGAAAACAATATTGTATACATGTAGTTAAGTTCACATGGTTTTAATAGTTAAATATTAATTGCATTGACATATGGCAAATCAATGTAGAAGACTTTGGACATTTTTATTATTACTATCTACAGAGATTATGAACTAATAATATAATATATTGGTATTTGCCTCTTCCAAGCAACTCTGGATACTGAAGAAACACCCTACACAGGTAAAACTAAACAGAGGACCAAAAAATGAAAATTCTCCTGGAAGAACCACTGTTGTATAGTAGGAATGACTGTTAATGTGTCTATCTGCATGGCATCCACATAATAATAGTTTCGATGCTGCAAGGCTTAACTCATATCCTGTACATTTGCAGACCTAAACTTCAACAAAATTCCTGAGTTGTTACAAATTTTACCAAGCCAAGGCATTCCTTGTCCCTCAGCTGTCAGGAACAGCTGCTGAAGCTGCACCAACAGGGTTTAGAGAACACTGACTAAACCACATTCCACAGCTTGCAAGTTCAGATTCAACACTTCTTCAGCATTAAGTGCCTGTATGTTTTTTTCCATATTGCCATGCCTTATATCATGGCATGGGATAACTCATCCTCAGTTACACTATCCTACACTTAAATAAAGCCATCTTAAGCAGACAGCTGCCCAATCTTACACCTTTTAAGAACTTCCCTGTGACATTACAGAGAGTTACAGAAAAGGTCCCTCACATCATTGCTTCTATTGTCATACTTGGCTTTTTTCTATTTACATAGAAAGTTCCTGGGGGCAGAGACCAGGTCATCACCATGCATTTAATAGGAACAGCTATCTGTCTCCCTTCTATCAGTTCACNTATTATATATTATATATTATGTATTATATAATGTTATATGTTATATGTTATATGTTATATGTTACTACTACTTGTGAAAGTGAAAATAATCAGGAAGAAGACTAATTAAGGAAGCTACCATCCCTTTACTACTGTTTATATTGAAACAAAAATCAAATGAAACTGCATTCTGGACACGATTGAAATCCAGTTTTGAAATTCAATTATAATTAGTTCTTTTCTACAGCTGTTGGGTAATCTGTGGATGTCTGCTTCACATTATTACTCCCCATCTAGGTATTAAGGGTTTGTCTTCCCTGATACTGTGACATATCATTCCTTTTACAGTTCAACTTAATTAAATCACTTCACTTGACAAATTTCTCCTAGTTACTGTTAAGCACTCCTTCCTCAGATACATTAACAAGTCACTGCCTCTAATACAATTTATCTATAATTCCAAAATCTTATACACTTTCTTATAGGTCCTGTCCATAGGACTTCACTGCTTCCCCACATCCCATCCACATAACATATAACATCCATTTAACTATCAGGACCTACAACTATTTTCTTTGTGCCATGTCTATGACCACTTACTTTGGCAAATAAGGTACAATTCTGCCCCTTTTTAATTACCCAATAAAACTTGATTTCCTAATCACAAAGTTCAAAGGCCAACTATAAACTATGTCATGTTTCATATATTACTCATATAATAGAATATGTGATCTCTCAGTTTTCATTTTTACATCACCTTGCATTTTGCTACCAATACAATACAAGTTCCTGTGAGGACAAATCAGTAGAAACTAGCATTTAATCCTGCTGCATGTACTCTTTTATTATTAAAAGAGCGTAACTCAGACTAGTATAAACTAGCATAGACTAACTTATAATTATTAAGATATGTTAGCTCTAACATTTCCTAATCAGACAAAATTTGAGATGCTCTACATTTAACTGTAGCTCCATTTCAATCTTTACTATATATTGGATTAAGTATCCAGAGGTTCCAAAAAGGAACACAAATAGTGGAGCTGAAGCATGTTCTCAAATGTAGAACAGAAAAGGAAAGAAAGTAAAGAGAAGTGGGGGGAAAGGCAGCTTCAAAATCAACACATGACTGCTGGTAAGTGGATTGACATGACCACACAATGTGCATCTCTCCCTAGACTCGTATTTTGACAACTCAGTCAAGACACAAATTACCTAAGGAGCTTATGCTACTGCAAATACAGACTTAGTGTCTAGTTAAAAATCAAAACATGTATCATCCACTGGCCTCACAAAGACTGAAAACTTGATAGACATAACCATCTGATGGCTGGCTTGTGATACCTAAAGCATTATAAATAAAAAGAAGAACTGAGATGAAAGAAGTTATGGGCAATTAAAAAAAAATCAAGCATTCCAAAGATGCAACCATGTGATGAAGTGATGGTATAGACAGATGAGTAAGAGGGACTGCTTGCAGATGGGGAGAGAGAAAGAATTCTTGCAAGTCCTTCCATGAAAAGAAGGAAGTACTACAACAATGACAAAACCATTAGTACAACAAGAAGTATCACTATTCAAAAATGCAATCAGCTTATCCAGCAAAAGGACAGTCTGATAAAATAAGAGGCCATCACCAGAGATACCAAAGGGACAGGCATAAACTTTCCATCTGTTTGCCTGTTGCTGCCATTTGCCTAAGGCAAGAAAATTTGGCTATTTAACCGCTTCTGGATGTCATGGTTGCTATGAAGGCCAGTGCCAAAGGAAATGAAAGGTTTCCATTTCCCCTTTCTCTCCTGTTCCTGTTATTACCTTTCCAGAGCTAGACTTCTGTGACAGGCTTCCAGGAATCAAAAATTTTTGAGCAGTCCACAATTCAATTTTAAAACTAAGCTCTGGTTTTATAGCTTAAATATAGATATACAGGATATATAGAGATACTATAGATAGTTGGTGCAGGAGAAAATCCACCAAAATTATATACATATACATATATTTATTTATTTGAAAAGCTTATGTAGAAGTGAAATATGGAGAAGCTTTCTTGATAAATACTTGCTTTTTCTTTCCACCAGGTAACTGGTTAACCTCAGTCCTATTTGGACATAAGAACACTATTTTAAGCATATCTAAATAATAACATCCATCTCCCAGCTATTCCTTTGCTTTATCTGAACCACTGCAGTTCAAATAAATACACCCCATGATCGCTTTCCCTAGCAACCGGCTGCACAGAATAAATTGGCACTTCAAATATTAACTCAAATCATCTTTTAACACAAATAACTTCACAGTAAGCTTCAACTGTCTCAAGCAAGATCAGCAGCAAAGCGTATTTACCAAAAGGCTTTGCAAAAGTAGAAGTTACATAATGAAAAAAAATCCATTTTTATACCTAAAGAATATGTTTATGGCCTGAAAGTAATCTAGTCAAAAGCAGCAATATCTGCTATGGGGCTGTTTCTACAGGCATTTTTACAAGTTGCTACCCTTCCACACAGTTCATGAATACCTTCCTGTACACAAATGCAAATCAAGAGTGAAATTGTTGACTACTTCATACCAAGACATATAACCAAAAAGACAAAGGAAGACACCTTGAAGATATACCAAATACCACAGCAAAAGACCATTCATATGCATTACAATCTCATTGCTTTTGATCTCAGAAGAAACTACCTCATGATCTGCATGGCTCTGGGAATCCCCTTTATTAATGCTTGCATCTCGGGCCCACCGTGGAGGTTTCCAGGTTCGTTCCTGTGATCCTCTGTTGTAGTAATAAGAGCGTCCTGTCGTATCTTTATGGGTTTCCCATTCCCCATTTATTTGGATTGGAGCACTTGTAGGTAGTGGTGGAAGTGCAGACTGAGATATTTTCAGTTCTTGTAAATTAGCATAAACTGGTGAATCAGGCCTCCCTTGACTTGGTGGAGTAGTTGGCTATTGAGAGAAGAAATGCACTGTTAATGAGCAAATGAATTTTCGAATGCTCCCTTACAAATCAGAATACAGTAGTAAAACAAACCAACAAACTCCTTTCTTTGTTATTAAATACAAAAGCACAAAGGACAGCCATAAAATGCTGGGGTGTAATAACATGAGATTCTTAATTCTACGGTAGATATCACAAGCAATGTTTATTTAATACTGAAGCAATTTTTCAGCATTTCTTCAGATGACAGCTGATAATTATGTCTTACAGTGGATTTGAAATACACTGGAATCGTCATCAAAAAATTATATGCTTGCCATGCCCTGCTGAAAAACTTCAGCTTTATAGTTCAAGTGTTGCTCAGAAACTGTAAGTAATGTGATCTTGCTCAAGACAATACACAGCATTTCTGAGATGCCACTTGTTAGGCAGAGATTGTTCCCCAACCTTTCCACCTCACTATCGATACAATGATGGTGAATGCAAAGCAGCACTTTTGCATTCTCAGCAGGGTCTAAGCAGGCAGCTCAGTCAGAAAGATGAGCACAGTGCTGTAACTAAGAAACTCTGAAAAACACCTGGACAGTTCACCTGTATGCCTTTGCAAACATGCTTATTTGAAAACATTTTAGGCAACACCAGCAAGTGTTTCAATTACCCTGTCTTGCAGAAATTAAGTGGATATTCTTATCCATCTGATTTTGTTCACAAACATGCACAGAAGTAGAACAACAAATACCTACAAGGAAACAAAATACTAGTGACAATTGCTTATTAATAAAGTTTCCTAACGTGACAGCACAAATTACGGTTAGAAGACCACAGAACCTACTGAAACCACAAGTACTTCCAAATGAGCCCCTACAGTGCTTAGGAGAGAAATAAAGCTTCAGGTGTTCAGTTATTGGAGTCCAATACAAACACACCATGCAGAGTGTAAGAGCATGTTTTCACGAGAGGTGTGATTATGAGATTGTGAAAGCAGCTAGATATTAAACCAAATTAAAGGTAACGCACTGCCATTTCTGTATTTTGGGACACAATATTTAGATATTCCAAAGGAAAAATACAATTTATACCTCCCCTTGGTTTTAATGGAGTAGCTTTGCTGTAGGCAAGTCTTTGTGCCTCCTGTTGCTACTGCATTGCATAAAAGATCTTTTATAATGTACTTTTAAGCATTAAAATCATAAGATGCTAATCTAGGCCACATCTAATCATAAATTATCAGGGTTTGCTCAGGCAGGACAGCATATCATACCACACAATCAGATATAAACTGATTACACCATAGGTAGAACCAAATATGGGCAATATCCACAACCAAAGGAGGAAACAGCTAGAGAGGAACTTAATGAGATTAAAACAGGCAGGGACTTGTTTTGCATGCCTTTAAAGGAGACAACACAGCTTACCAGATATAGCAAGTGCAGTACATCTAAGGCAAACCAAAAGTGCTGAAAACAAAAAAAAATTGCAGCACTGACAAAATTTGGAAGCCAAAACTAATCAGTATCCTCCTATACCTGATGAAAAGGAAAAATCTGTTACAAAACTTGACAAACAGTAAAAGGATACTTTTCTACTATCCAAGTCACACATATGGTGCCTTTTTAATTATTTTTTTTGGGAGTAGGGCAGAACAGCTGTTTTTGGTAGAGTTGATCCTGAGAGCCCTAAGAGCATAAACAACACTACTGTGAATGAAGACCCTACTGTCTGTCTTCAGGGATGAACCAGTTCCCTGGCATTTTGAGGCACTAATCTTGATATCTCCTTATACAAGAGCACCGTTTCTGCCTTGGTGTCCTGAGAGCCTGCAGAGCTGTGTCTCCCACACTAATCACCCTGCCACTGAACCACGGGGTTTGTCATTAAAATTACACCACAGAATTCTTCCTCTCTTTTAAGGAAGTGGCAAAAGTGGCACCACCAAGCGTTCTGGCTACTGCCACAGGGGGCTGGTGGCTTGCACAACCCCCACCTCCTCCTGAAATTCCTCTTCTACACAAAGAAATAAGGCAGCTTAGTTGTCTGGTCCGCATATAATAGCTACTTTTCTGTTTTAATTAAGACAGTTAAGTGCCATCATTAAAAGAACAGTTCTGTGTATTAATATAAGTGGTTTCTAAATAGAAAACTTGCAACACAGAATGCTTAGTATCTTCTTTCTTTGGAATATTTTCTTAAGCAACACATAGGAATATGGCTCAGAGGCTTCACACTGAGGTTTTAAACCATTTCAGCATTATAACCAGCACAACTCCAGATGAAACTGCAGGATGTGGATGTGCTCAGCCAATACTGGGAGTTCACAGCCAAAGTACAGCCACCTAACTCAGGCAGTATACAAATTATGTTTAAAACAGTAACATGACATGAAAGTGTAAATGAGGGGTTTTCTTCTGAATGCTTAGTGCTTCCAAACCCAAAATACCAATTTCTGTTTTTCAAGGAGAAGACAGAACTTTTCTCCTGAGCAACAAACAAGACAATTAGCTTCCAGCCAGGCCGGTCCTCCAGCTACTTGCATTCCCTGTTGTTTTCTCTTCTGACAGATTTTTCAGGGAGAACTGCAGGATTTTTGAAAGATGTCTGGAAATTACTGCTTCCAGTGGAGATTAAGAAAATGCAATGCCACAAATCTGACTATAAAACACAGCTTAGCTCATAAGTACATCTCTGAGGGATATGACTTTGTTATCAGGAACTATTTTTAATAACCTTGTGGCACACAATGAAACTTCCTCAAACCTGAGCCATGTGATGAGGTACACTGTTTTGTCTAGGATATTGCTCAGTTCAACAGCACTCTACCTTACCAAGGCTAATTTTGTCAAGAATATCTTATTTGCTGATAAGAAAACCAGCTTTTAGAAAGTTCAAAGTTTCCTGAAATTAATACTAGTGTACGTTCTGTGCCAGTGTTGGCAGGAAGGCCAATCCTGCCTCGCCCCCACCCTTCAGGCTGGGAAGAGGAATCCCTCACAGGCAGGTCACTGTGGATGTCCTGGTAGAGCTCCCAGGCACTGCACCACTCCCCACTTTCTGATGACCATTTTGCGAGCTCACAACTAAGTTCTGAAAAAAACTTGAATCATTTCAAGCTAAAAAGCACATTAATTTAGCTTTCATTTATCAAAATCATTACTCACTGACAATATATTAAGATGAATAGGCAAAGCATTACCTAGACCAAAACAATTCCTTATCAATTCCACAGGTGTATGCCCAAAACCAGACTTACTCAGTTAAGGGTGATATAAATATATGCTAAACACTAAACAGGACTTCCAGCGAGAACTTCTCTCCCTGAGGCCTTTTTTTTTTTTTTTGCACTATCAAACTCGAATGCTCAATAACATGGAATTAAATCTTCTCAAAGAGGCTCCTTGTCTTCTCACTATCCGAATTGAAGATCACATCCTTCAACATGCCCATGCATGCACACACTAAATGCCTTATACTCCAAACATTTCAACATTCATTTGCTATTGGTATGGATTTCAGGCTTTTTCATGTTGCTTTCTCCTGATAAGAACAGTGAAGGACTCCTGCTGAAAAAGTGATGTAGGAAAATTAGAAAGCAGAAATACTTCTACGACACTACAACATGAATGAAAATTGTAAAGCCCATTAGGCACTCTGGCAACTTCAAGAACATAAGGACCTCTCCCAGAGCTCAGCACTGCTCTGTGTAATACTGCAGAAATCTGGCACACTTAACCTCGGTCTCTCAGAAAAGTCAGCTTGCACTAGATCCTTGCTAATTGACAAGGAAGAGAGTTTCATGCAGGCAGGACCCAGTTTCCAGGATCAACACACAACATTCTTCAGAGACTGCACACACAGCATTTTTTGACCACGGTTTTTATACTGGCACAGTAGGAAGCAGATACGGACCTTTAAAAAAAACAACCTGTTAATCATTCATGAATGAACAGTCAACATTTTTAACAAAGGCCACAGATATGCTATCAGGCCTCTGGAAACCTGAACTCAGTGCAATGGAAAGCAAACATACACATTTCAGTAATGAAAAGTATCTTGTGAAGCTGCATAGTAAACCAGCAACAAAAAGCCAGAAAGCAGTTTGCTTGCAACTGGTAATTACTTTTTTCCTTTTTTAGAACTTGAATTCGAGACAAAAACTTCTAGAACTTAACAATTGTTTAAAGAATGATTGCAATGCTAGCCTGCAAGTCATGACCTACTGCACATCAATTTGCTTTCACTGTGGTGCCTCTGTTTGCAGCTTCTCTTAATGTTATGAACCTGAACGTAAAAGCTTTCATTTCAGTAGCAGCATTCAGATTTCAGCTGCTAAAAATTAAGAACCGTTAAAATTTTTTTTTAAAAAACGGAAAGGCAAATCTCAATACTCCTTATGAAGTTACAACAACAGATTGTCCACACTCATGCAAAAGAGAAGCATTATATTGAAGGAAAGCAAGGCAATACTGTCTCTGCAGCAGCAAGCTGAAGAAAGGAGAACAGGCAAAGCCCACAGCATCCTGAGACTGGTAATGAAGCATCCCAGTTCCCTCAACAACTGAGCTTCTTGCCAAGGAATTCCCACTGTCCTTTTAGGAAGGCTGGGACTTCAATACCAGCTTTATTCAACAGGAATGATACAAAAGAAATCTCAAAAACGCTATAGTTTCATTTTCATAAAGTGACAGCTTCAACTGGAATAATTAGCTCATCTTTACCTTCCTCTTTCTGATTTTGGTTTATACTTTTATAAATATGTTCTGGATTCTGTCTTCTAGCAGATACAGGCATATTTACAACATATATCCAAAAACTCACAGGGGAGATTTTTCAGTGAGTCCTCTGCTATCTCACAGGTGAATAGAGCAAGCTAATTTAACAAGCCAAATTAAATAGGAACTGAACCAATTTTTTATGCTCTAACCTTCTCCAACAACATATGCTGGGTAATTCACACTGTAAGTCTAAGGAACATATAAAACAATGAGAGTAATTATTATAAGCCTGTTAACAGCTGATTATAAATTTCTGGCAAACTATAGTAATGCAAGTATTATTTAAGTGTATTGAAGTACTTGTGAAGTACTTGTGATCTGCCATTATAAGTGGTAAGAAAAAGAATAGGACATTGCAAAGCAATACAGAAATAAAACCATCCCATACAAATCATTCAGATATATATATGCCTAAAAAAGGCTATCCAACAGTTAAAACTGTCCCATTTAAAAATTAAGCAGACAGATTCAAAGTAATTTTTTAATGGCTAGTCAGTAACTTTTTATTAGACTAGAAACAGTTAAATGAAGCATGATTCACCTTTGCTAATTTTATCTTTCAGGAAATTTTTTATTTTACTTACAGGCTGAGATATTATTTCATTCTATTACTGGAGATAATTGCATACAATTAATTTTATTATATATACTCCTATTAATATTTTGCTTGATGAAACAGAGTCTCAGTACATAGGACATCGGGGTTGCCAGAATGTGCTTATTTCAGCCATATAAGTTCCCTTCTGTTTTAGCTCTCTCATAATACAAAAAAAAAATTACTACAGTTGATGAAAATACAAATATTTATCTAGTGCTACTGTAATCTACCAATATCTAGGTGCATAGCAAAAAGTCTCTCAAACCAAATACATTCCCTTTCCTCTGTAGCCCAAAAGAAATTACTTAAATTGTTTTCATACTCATCAAGATAATGATTTCTTTAATTGTATTACAAAATCCTGCAACACAGAAAGGTGGCTGCTTCTGCCACATTCTCAAGCACTCAGGAGCAGGAATGGAAACTGGCTGCAGCAGCAGGACACAGCCTGTGACAGGAGGGAGCACTTGGCTGGGTCTTGGAATACCCGAGACTACTCCCAGATCATCCATCGTAAGTGACCAATCAAAGAAAATTGATGGAAAACCATTTTTTTCCCTGCATACTCTGAAAATTTCCCATTCACATTCCTGCAGTTGCTCACTGCATGAGCAAACTATCACATAGGAACATAGGAAGTTTACAGCATAAAAGAAAGTATATTGAAGGACTGCAACAGTGATGTCAAATATTTTAAAAAAACGGAAATAAGATCTTACAATGGGATCCTTTGTCAAACATGCACAAAGATGACAGTGTTTACTGTACTTGTACTTTGCCACTTGCACAATCTAGCTTCTCCCTTCCATAAAAAAGCTTTTGTCCAAGGATATAGACAAAGCTGCTTTTCCTATAGCGGAAAATTTCAATACCATATGAAACACTTTACGTCATACATGCTTACACAGCAAGCTTACCCTAGTTAGGAAAGAGGGGCCAAATTTGACAATGTTTGAAGGTCAGACAGTGAATTTCCTTCACTCCTTTTTCCCTCTGTTCACCAGATAAAATGCCGATACATTCAACACAAATAATAAAGTTATCTGTAACCTAATTCAGACATTTTGTCCACATCGTGAACAACCTGGATATGCCATACAGAAGGAGATTAACACATTTATTTTTCCTCCACTTTTAGGGAAGTTAATTTCAAGTTGTTTCTGCATTTTAGCTCAACTGCTGTCAATTCTTGAGCTCTTTAAAGTCCCTAGTACATGTCTGAATGCAGATTTGTGAATAATAAAGCTGTTGGGAATCATTTGTCATGTCTCTCAAGGATTAATTCTATAAAAACTAAAACAGTACACTAAGAAAACACAAGAAAAGCCTAGCTTGTTTTCTCCAGTGGAAAATTAACAGGCCAATAGGTACTGCTCTTCAGATGGCAAGTATTAGAAGAGCACAAAAAGCTGTTGTTTTAGAACTTACAGCAAAATAATCTCTTGAAGTTTCAGAAGTAGTGGAGACTCCTCACTTACCAAAGCATTTACTCTTTTAACTGGTTTAATGTATAGCTGTACATCGCATTTGCCTCAGAGGTGAAAGTATTCTTAAAGGCAGATTATTAAGATCTTCATGGAACATTTCTATGTTGTATCCATTACAGAAACACAGCACATCTAAGAAGTTAGCTCCTACTATTATTGTGGGAATAGTGTAGAATGGTATTTATTTGAACTCATAATAGTCTAAAGGTCATGGAAAAGTTTCCATTATAGTCACTTCAATCTGAATAGTAATTTTTCTACAGTTTGCATTTTCAAAAGTACAGATCCCATAGCCTTTAAGTGTACTTTTGATGGTCCAGTGCTTACACAAAGCAATGTAAAGCCAGGAACCCATTAAAAGTGCAGATGGGAAAGTAAACACTACCTCTGATAAAATTCCCAAGTTAGTGAAGTTGTAGTACTGAGCAAGCTTAAAAACCTAAAAGATATCTTAAGAACCACTTGAATAAACAGAATGAAGTCTAAATACTACCACAGAAGTTACTAAAACCCTATCATTCAGAAGTGCAAAAACTGTAATATTCTCCTATTAGAAAGAGAAGGCAGAACCCAGAGCAATTAAGAATTTTTAAACTCTGTATGCATATTATAATGGTTCACTTTCACAATAGATAGTTGGGGATTCTTAAAAACATAGAGAAAATAACAATTTGCAAGAGATAGTTCTAAAACAGAACAGTCATCAAATATGTGTTCTGTTAGAAAGATTATTTCATTCCAAACACTTGACAAGAAAATGCAGAACTCCCACTCAGTTTACAGCTGCTGTCCTTTTAGTCTGCTGCAAAAGCAGATTTCACTTGCGTGAAACTCTGCTTCAACAAATGTTGCTCATGGCAGCAAATCTGGCAAGTCTTTGTTATGGTAGTATTTCTTTGTTAGGTGTTAGAATAATTTCAAAATATCTTCTTGAACTTATGAACTGCAACACTTCGAAGTTTTTAATAACACAAGCAGCTGCAGAATATCACCAGTATTCAAACAGTATAAGCAAAGCTGATGTATGAGCATACTGACTGGGATACTGGAAATATCTTATGGAATTAATGAAGGTGGTAAACCCCAGTGATGAACACAGTTAACTGGCCTAGGAAGCAAAGTATCAAATCAGATACTAGAATGGCATCTGTTGGTTTGCCTTACTAATATATAAACAGCAATACTTTCCAATTAATCAGTAATGCATTCTCTTGTCTAACTGGTAGGCTCCAGTCACTTTTTACCCTGTTACCCTCCACATCTGTCTCTCCAAGCATTCCCTGAGTTTATTATCTGCAATCACCTTTCACAAGCTACTACACCTCTCATGCGCCCCAAAACTCCAGAGGGCAATTTCCTTGATTAAACTGCCCACTTGGGAATAAACTTCAGAAACAGCCGATGTAGTTGTGCCTATTCACACTGACTTCCATAAACATTCTATTAAAATCTTGGGAAACAAGTTTCAAGAGAGCTCAATTTATTAACAGGAACACCTGAAAAAGCATGTTCTAGGAATAATGACTGGCTAAACAATTTCAAAATATATGATTTGAAGAACCACATTTTACATACTGTCATGCTAACTCTATACTTTTACAAACCAAAATACAAATTATACACCCAAAGTCTAGAAAAATTATTATAAAATCTGTTAATCAAGTAATGTATTCATATTCTAATATAAAACAAACTTGGATTAGGGAAATAAGAATCTCAGAATGTTCTTAAGTCTGTATATACCAAGTCTAACTTCAGACAAATTTTTTAAGAGCAATCCTTTCTAACACATCTGAATGTATATTAAAAAAAAACCAACATCTTTTTTCACTTTTTTCCTTTTGAAAAAACTGCTTTGCTAATCTTAGCAGAAAGGAAAGCCAAGTGAAAAGTAACTTGACCAAGTAATTTTAAATGAGTTAGTTACCCTAACTACCCACGCACATAAGCAAAGAATTTCCTTCGTGCAGAAAGGCAGAAGCCACACTGACACTTCTGCTTATACAGAAGTTCAGCAAATGCTTTTGCTAATTCAGTTCATGTAACCAAATCAATAAAGCACATAGTTCAACAGACTCAGGTAACAACTCAAAGTTTGGAAAAGAAGAAAAAACACAAATTTGTTTCAGAAAATCAAAGATTAATGATACATTTTTAGGACCAAGCCATACTGGTCTACTGGCCATCAGCTACCAAAAGGAGCAACTCCCTTGCCCTCTGCACCCCTGATGCTGATGTGACCCTGCAGCAAAGGCTGGAAAAAAACAGAACAGCAATAAATGAACCCCGTTGAGACTACAAAAACCAAACCAAACCAAACAAACAAAAAAACTCCATAAACAAATAAAAAGCCCTCCCACATTTAGACTTCTTAGGTGTTTGCAGGTCACTAAAAGGTCAGCCAGAGACACCTCTGAAGTGTCTGACTAAGGTGACAGGAGAGCAGGACCTTCTCTTTCAGAACCTCTCTCTTAGTTCTTAAGGAGGTTTAGCCGTCTAATTAAACTCCAAAGGTGGCTGAGAGAAGGAATTATCTTCGAGTATCTACAACAGAATGAGTTATAGAAACAATAATAAGTGATGAACTGTCTATTTCTCCCAGCAACAGGTTAAAAAAATTGCTAGATTGAAGGGGGAAAGAAGTTACGTATGGAGCAAACAAGGAATTAAATTTTGCAGCAGCCTGATCAGGAAAATAGGGAACTTTACTTGAAAGCTTGAGTGTAGTTTAGTCCACAACCTTCAACAGCACTTCTGGTATTCTTGCTTCTATCCCTATGCAGTGAGAAGGAACCACAATGGGGTTGTTCTCTATTTTCCTTACTCACAGAAGCCTTTGAAAACAAGGCTACATTACAAATTTGTAACCCTCATCCTGAAAAGCAGCACATTCACATCTGAAGTTTGAAACAAATGAAGACGCAATTAAAAGCATATAGTAAGAAGCTGATTTATTGTACAAGTATGCACAACTGAAATGTTGGGTTAAAGTCCTTGTTTTTTCTTAAGAAAAATCAGCAGCCTATAAGAAAGCAATACAGGACCATGGTGATAGGATCATTAAAAAACTGAAGCAGAAGATATCTCATGCTATCAAAGAAGGAAATAAGTGCCCCAAGCAGCTCAAGCAGAGAATAACAAATATTTTTAAGATTACTGAGATGACAGCTCTTCCTGTCACCTCAGAGTACAGAAAGAGCAGTAGGATGAAAGATAAGAGTGAAACTAGAAAGATATTTTGATTAATAGCTTAAGTTCTGCATTTGGAATTAAAAAATTGAATTCTGAAGAACATGTTTTTTGTCAGAATTTTGAGAAAAACTGTTTTAATACTAAATCTAACAAGTGCAATACTTTATATATGGAGTATAAAATATAACATTCTCCTCACAGCATCTTGAGAAATTAAAAAATATTACCAATATTACTTTCTAGTAGAAAAACCTGGGTCAGGAATGTTGGGAATATCTTAAATCAATTTAAGCAGGGAAAGCAATAATCTCCTCTCCTTTGCAAACCATCAGGGTATCTCAATACTCTGTTAAAAGTAAGTTAAAACCCAGAAGTGTTATAAAATCACACCAGTAAAGAAAGAGGAATTTTTCTCTCCCCTCCCCATACACACCTTCCCCAAAAAGAAAAATTTAAGGACATTTAAGGAACTTTCTTCAACCTGTGGCAAAACTGTGGCAGGGATAAAACAAGAGGCTACCACTGGGTCTAGTAATCTTTCCAATTTCAGGCATTCCCATGAATCTCAGGGATGAGTTATGGACAATCAAGCTTTTCAGATTTCAGAAAAATAAATAGGGACATACCTCCATTTTTAGTTCACTGTGGTGGTCAATTCCAAAAAATAGTGAGATGTAAAATGAAACAGACACAAAAATATACACAGCGCTGTACTTTGTGGGATTAATACATATTTTTTTCAGAACAAGCAAGTTCAACAATGGACAAACCTACTTCCATGTCCAGAGATGATCAAAAAGGCAGCAAAATCATCTCTATACTAAAAAAGTTTCCAGCACAGAACTTAAGTCACCCGAGGCAATATCCTGAAATGTGCCAACAAGTGGAAATGCTTGTGCTTCAACTGTACTTCTCCCCTGACTGTGAATTATCAACTTTACCATCCTCAGAACTGTAGCTTTTAAATCAATTCCCAGGCACCATTTGCAAAAGCAACCCCAAAATGTTATGAGCTGGAAAACTACACATGTTTCATTAAGAGTAGTGTTTTACTGGGACCTGTAGCCATTTCCCCCAGTTCACTTTCACAGCTGCAGCACTGACAGGAAACTTAAAGTCACTTTTCTTCCCTGAGAAGTTGCAAATAAGCAAATGATGAAACAAGCTGCATTTTGTAATACAAAACAGAGGTCGTGCAAACTAAATGAACTGGGCTTTGGGGCTTTTGCTTAAATTTATGCTTCTGAGTAAATGCAGAGCAATCTAAAATCCAGCATCCATCTGTTCAGAAGCAGTTAATTGTAATTTTCATAGTACAAATATAACTTCTACATGGCCAAGAGGATAAAAAAAATCCACTGACTGTCTGCTGTAGTAACCAAAAAAGAACCACAAAATAGCATCAATGCATAGTGTCTATAGTATGCCTATTCCAGCTCACATAAAACAATTGGTTGAAGGGACTAAGGCTGTGTGTCACAAGGTCTAGAAACTTACTTTAAAAAAAGGGGGAGAGAAAGAATGCATGCCACAATATTCAAAGAATAATAATGAATGGGCACATCAACAATTCCCCCAGAAACTCAGCACAGCTCCACTCTCCAAAGCCAAAACTAAATCTGAGTATTTCTCCTTTCAACAATACTCCTTAAATATAAGCCAGTTACATGTTTCCCACAGATAATTATTGCATTATGTCCATTGGTATGTGTTGCAAAACAGGATCAGAACATGTTCCAATGGTCCCTCATGTTCTACATGGACTGCTGAGCAATTAAAAGGCTTGTTACTATCTATTCATCATAAAATGCTGTGTTTGCTGTAGATGCCAAACTGTGTAAGTAACAGGACACACACACAAAAAGTCTTACTCTAGTTTTCTGTGTGGATTTCATTCACTCAGACAAGTATGAACATCTACTGTAATTAAATGTTTAACAGAAATCCCCCTGCTTGTTTGCAGGTCCTTCTCAAACAAAGTTTGAGGATGAAAGTCCTCTTATGAAGAGCTGAAACAAAGAGGTACAGCCTGCCAGAAAAGAGGAGGAGGTGTGTGTGGGAAGGGGGTCAAGTTTTTGATATTTGAAGTAGACTCCATCTCCCATAGCCTGCTGTCACAGTTATAGCAATCTATAGAGAGGTTCTGCTTAAAGATGCACTGATCATGAAGACTGCATCTGGTCTTCCCAGGGATGGCACTGCATTCAAAGTAGAGCCATTCTGACCATGAGCAGCACTGCAGGATTAAGACCATAAAAACCTTTTTTGAATTCTGGGCTCCAGGAATGAGATAAGACTCTCAGAATTAAGAGAAATGAGTGAGATCAACTGTAAGTGAACCAGACTCTGCAATAAAAAAAGGAAGCAGAGTTCTTTGTCACATCTCTGCCCATCATGCAGACTGCCTGGACTGACTGACTGGTATTACACTGGGGAGTGTGAAAACACAGTGGCCCTTCTCACTTCTCCCATGATTGTAAGACAAATTCACAATTTACTAAAAGTAAAATAAACTGACATAATCGAATTCCTTCTCCTGTACAACACCATTTTTCACGGCAGACATAAAAAAACTGAAAATCATCCCTAGGTATCAGAGATTCATTCTAATTTATCACTAAAATGAAGGACTTTTTAAACTGCCCTAAAAAAAAAAATACTGCCCCTGAACAAAAGACAGGGAGGAAAAATAAAGAGTCAGATTCAGATATCTGGCACCAACCCTCTCTGAAACTTATCCCTGATGATCGAAGTGAAAGACGCCACACTAGCACACACATTCCCTCGTGCACCACGTGCTCCAGATTGCAAAGCACGTTCCAAAATACTGGGGGGTGAGACATAATCTAAATTAATTTTTAAAACCCCAAATCATTTCTGTGATTTTTTTTTTCACTGAAGCCGGATTTACAAAATCTTCTGACAACTGTAAAACCACGACTAAATTTAGGGAGTATGTTTAAATGGACTAATACAGATGCTTTTGTTGCCAGGAACCTATTTTGTAAAATAACATCATTTTAAATTCTAACGTAAAACCTTTCATGTAAGAAGAGTTGCGTTAGAAAATACACCAATAAATTACCAGCACTTAGTACACAGGTATGTGTAACTTTTGTTATGCAGTGTGAGGGAGTTCTGAAAACACTGTCAAACTTCATTAAGAGGAATGTTATGCTTACTCCAAATTACTAAAACATTCCAGGCTTTTTTGACTGTCCTATGCAATAAAGCAAACCTATTAGCAGTACGTTATAGCTGAGATGGCAAGAATTCGCTAACAGTTTCACGCTGATTAAGCAACAGGCAGTAAGCGGTGCCCTGCACCCGCCGCAGCGAGCACAGCCCTCCCCTGTGCTGCTGAATTATAATTCCCTGCTCAGCACTCAGCGGATCAGCTGGAGCCACCAGCCTTTAGAGAACATTCTCACTGAAACTACAAGTATAATAACGTATGGCAGCACTATCTGCCACGTTGTTGGGGGAAAAAACTGCTTTAAAGGACACGTATGTATGCTTGAGTATATAGTAATGTCCAGCACATGAAGCTGTTCTTGCAAGCTGACAGAGAGCTGGTGTTCATCTGCAGAAAACACAGGTGGAATGGAAGCTGAACTTCCTGAGAGTCCTCAAGAGCAAAATTAATTAATAATTAATATATTTAGAATTACTGGATAGACAAATATTTTGCCATTGATTTCTATGCTCTTTTCCAGCAAGATTTCCAGAGAGCTCATATAAAATGGTGAATTATGCAACTGCAGGCATTGTAGGAGCTCTGGGTCCTAGGTCCCACTAGGATCTGTAGAAATAGTGCTGAAAGCTGATCGGACCATTGCCCAGAGAGCCTTCTGCAACTGCTGCCAGCGTCAGAGCTTATTCTGCTTCGTGCCTGTTAAGATTTTTCTGTTCAGCCACATCTAGTACAACAGCTATATTAAAGATATAAAGCTTATTTGGAAAATTTAAGTGCCTGAATCGGCTTTAGGCTAACATTACTCCAAATGCTTTTGTTTCCACAAGAGCAGTAATTGAGTATGGAGGGTGATTAGCTGTATCTCCTAAATAACACTTACTGGAATCGTGAGAGCTGTGCATTTTAGACTGCCACTGAAATGGGGGATTAGAGGCCAGGCAAACAATCTGGCACAGCAACAGTACAGCAATCATAACAAAACCTCCAGTAAAGCCTCAAGCTTCAAGATGAGCCTGGCAGCCATAAATCCCCTTAGAGGAATGCAGGGAGATGTTGAACTGCTAAACTCTGCTAAGAACACATACTTTCCATTTTAGCATAGAGATTCACCTACTTTGAGCAGAAACTGAATGCCCCCTCTAGCCATGGCAGTACAGAGCTTTGAGCCACATTGTCTGGCACACCATGACAAAATACATCAAGTAGCTGCAAGAAGTATAAATTTTTTAAAAAATAACTTGCAAATCATGCCTTTATTGATATTCTTAGCATAATGCATTAATATAAGAAGATCTTTCAACGTGAAGAAAATACAGACCAAGAAGATGCTTGGTGTTGTTTTGATGGCTCTTCATAGGCTCTTCACATAAACCTTCCCTCAATAAAGGCTGAAGCTTAGAGATTATACAAAAGCCATTTTCCCCACACTATTCATTTTTTTTTACCATATTTAAACAATTTCAGCTAACAATTGAACTTTTAAATGGTTAATTAAAATTAAGACATCATGCTCCCAGTTACTCATTTATCTTATTATTAAATTAGATAATCTAAAATTTCATTCTTTTAAAAATCAATTTTCAGCTGTCAGATTTCAAACAACGGTCAACACATTAGACTCTCCTGTCTTTAAAACCCACTAGTCCCAGTATTAGATTATTCTTTATTAAATCTGTATTCAGATCTAGCATCCTTTCACATGCTTACTGTGTAACACTGAATATAATTAGTGGGTTTCTATGACAGACAGCAAGACTTTTTTACAAGGTGCAAGACAAAGTTACTGTATAAGGACATAGAGAAGAGATTAAAATTCAATTTTCAAATGAGTCTTTGGTATTTTAGGACACTGCAGTTCTTTGGAATCCTCCCTGCCTCCCAGTATATTGGAATGGGACATTCATCAGTCTGCCTGAAGCAATCAAACCTTATGGCAAAAAGAAATAGATGGGAAAAATACTTAACATTATAATGAATCTATTTCTGTTTTTTCCAATACTCCACATGTGTTTTGTGCTTAAAGATCTTCTGACCAGGAAAAATACCTCTGATTTTGGCCTTTAGAGAAAATAAGTTCAGTTTCATTAGAGAAGTATTTTAAAATTAAATTCCCGTTGTGAGTTGTGCTCTTAATAGGCTCTTTATAAATTGTCACCTCCAATATACATAAGTACTCAGCTGTTTAGTTTGCATATTAAAGCTTCTAAGTAAACCATTAAAATCCCACATATATTGGCATCTGTCACTTATCTGGAGGGGAAAGAGATTTAAAGAACTAAGACAAAATGTCACAAGGCCTTCTAAATACCCAAGACACTACCTCTATTCTCAAGACAATGTACATGCTACAGCACACAAGCAAAACTCTGAAGTTTTGTTAGGGCTGGTTGAACCCCCTCAATCTCATGTATTTTAACGACTTAGGACAAAGAAAACCTATTACATCATGTATAATGCTTCTTCCTGGTAATGAAGGATACAGTAGAAAGCTAAGTCTCATGACAGAGAAGACATAAAGAGAACACTAGGTCAAGACTTCAGTTTAAAATTTTGCCTTAAAGACGTAATAGGATAAGAAAAATAAGTGTTATCACTTAACATATTTATATATTTATATGAGGTGTTTCAAACTTTGAGCAGAGCAGGAATATTTCCCTCAGTAGCTGTTTAAGACCACACAAAAAGAAGCCTGTACATAATTATGACATGGTGCTTCCAAGGTATTTTTAATTTTCAACTTTTAACCGAGCTAGAACAGGCTATGATCACTCCAGTTTTAACACTGGGATTCTGTTTTGCAAAAGTATACTGAATAGCAGGAGGAACATTTTTAGAAATATATCCAACCCCACTATGCCTAATTTAAAGAAGTTAGATATTTTTTAAGATCACTTCTGAGGGCTTTTTAAAATGCTAAAGCCAAGTACACAATTGTACAGGCTTTTCTCAAAATCCCAGAAATACTCAGCAATATATGTACTGCTTATGGTAGAATTAAGCAAAACAATAAAATTCTCATGGGAATCTCAACCAGGTTGCATCTTTTTCTTCTCTTTACAACTACTGAAAATAGAAGTATTTGTTCTTTGACTGTATTTCTGAGTCTGTTTCCCCCTACTTGCAGACAGTTTGTTGGCACTCGGTGTAAGGACAGAAAGTCTGAAACACTCAGCCATGCACTTCTGCAGTTTTTCTTCCCTTTTATTTTCCTTACGTTACCAAGAATTTTCATTTTCGTTTTTCATTTTCAATAACAGCTATTTCTGCAAATCAGTATCTAGAAAAAGAAGTATACCTTTGTCACTGAATTTTGTGTTTCTACATGAAAGTGTTAAAGTATATCTGCAACTACCTCTTTTACTTCAATGAATATTAAACTAGCAATTTTTGCTTCAGATGCCAATTAAGAAGACACAAAACAATCCAGTTTTTGTGTAATTTTATTTACTTTATAATTCTGAGGCTGCACTCAAGCAGATCCAACCATACCAAGGACAACACAGAAGACTGGCTCAGGGTTCAAATCACCATTTAACATAATACTTCAAAGCAAAGCAAAGCAGCAGTTTATGGACAGACAGCAATGATGTGGAGAGCAGGATAAGCACATAGAATTCCTGAGATCATCTATGGGCACAGAATTTAAATACAGCCCCTCAAGCTACTTTCCTCAGAAAATTGATAGCAAAGAAAGAATTTGTCAGTGTAGTACTATCTTAGCACAATGTTCACTTCAATTGTTTTAATAAACAGCACACCAAAGACCTGAAACAGCTGGAGAGAGCTGTTTTACAGCCCTCACAAATGCTCTACAGGGAATCCTCACACCTTAAGCTTGGAAACAATCTGCTGTGGCTTTAAAGATTTACAAAACGAGAAAAGAATAAGAGTTTAGAGCTAGACTTCAAGCACAGCACTTGGAATTTGGGTTTTTCTATTTTTCCATAAAAGAAATTTACATATCTAAGTTTTGCTCAACCGATAGTCACAGTAGCAACCTATGAACTAGGAAAAAGCAAAAACAGATGCAATACAGTTTTTACATATATAATTAAGTGAAAAGTAAACAAAGCTAAAAAGTAAAATTTACACCCTGTGAAACACCGAGACAGGTCTCTCTTTGAGACTGAAGCATGGAAGAATAAAAACTGTCTCAAGTTTCATTTCCCTCACCCTGTGCATCTCCTCAGGCAGTCACATAAGCAAGACCCTTCAGGCTGGCAAAGGCAAGAAGAATGAAAGCCAGTGAAGCTGAAGGCTGAGGAAGCTGCAGTGGGTGTGTGATGAGGAGCTGCCACAGGCACAGGTGAGCAGATGAGCTCAGTGACTGGATGGGAGAGGAGCAGAGGATCCAGCTGATCCATCCGGACAGCGCTGTGTGACCACCGGCCCCTGGCAGGGCCGCGCTGCCTCTTCTCAAGCTCCTGCTCCTGCCTAAGGCAAGGCAGCCACAGAGCCTGGCTGTGAAAAGCTCTCCCGGGAGCAGCTCTGCAGCCCTCTGGCATAGCTCATGGGCACCAGCACCATGGAGTAACACATACTCCAGCAGGAAAAGCACAGAGCCTCAGGGAAGCATGAAAATGCCATTACAAGTTAGAGTGCGGGAGGGATGAACGCAACAGAGTCACAGCCAGGACAAATGGATTTACCTGGATGACAGAAAAAAGACTACTCATGAGTACATCTCATGAAGTGCTTGCGAGGAAGCTTTAAGCTGGTAGTCCCACTATATGAGGTGCAAATCAAGATCAAAGTGCTATCAAGAAACAGAACAGCTGCCTCTATTTTTTTTTAATCTTATATATACAGAGAACATAGGTATATACATATATACCCACACACATAAATAGTCCCCTGTGCCTAAAGCACAATGCAGTTATGCATGACAAATGTCTATTAGCTTTTCCAGTTGGAGGCAGATAACCAGAATTGATATGGATAATGCCAAGCATGTTGATAAATCTTCAGTGGTGGGGGCTGGCATGAGGAGGGAAGCACCTTTATTCAATTTCAACAGGAAAAGCAGTCAAATCAAAGTCACTCAAGAGCCTCATTTACTGCTACAACACTTTATTGCAGGATAAAGCCTCTTCTAAATACTTAAGACAAACAATAGTTGCGTGCAAAACTGGAACTTTTCTGTTGCACCATAATAATTTCCAAACAATATCCTGGTGATCTTTCAAGCTCTCTAGAAAATAAATGTGCATGCAATATTACTAGACATGTTGAACAACCAGTTGAGAGTCCAAAAGTTTGTTAAATGTATTTTTGTTTTTATTAGACATACCATTTTATTACAGTAATAAGCACACTTTGTTGCCTGAGTCCCATCACAGCAGTGACAGCCAAAAGGCAAAAGTGTGTCCTCAAGTCCTTCAGATCTGCTGTCATTGCACTAGACTGTGACTACTCAGGCTGCCATAAAGGAGTTCCTTACAGGTTATTGACACACTCACCACAACACTGCCTAAGCCAGCACCATCACCTCCTGCAGCACTGGAAATAAATATTTGTAGAGCCAGGTGGCAACTAAAGCAGCAAAGTGATTCAGCGGAACAAGAATCCACAAAAGAAAAAGATGGCAACTGCACACACAACACACCAGCAGAAAACAGACATAAAGCTCTGCTCTTCAGCACTGCATTTAAACAAAACACAAGGAAGTTACTTATTTTAACTAGATGATCTGAAGATCATCCAGAAGCCTTATGTAAACCATTTTAAAAGAGAATAATTAGAACTATGTTATTTAAATTCAAAATGTAATACATCATTTCAGCTTTTAAATAGGAGTCTAAGTTTCTAATCATGATTTTGATTATAAGCAGAAGGTGAAGCCAGATAATTTAACATCAAAACTCAACATAAGCAATAACCTACATTCACTCACAGAGCACCTCAACTTCTAGCTTTCATTTACAAAACTTATCAGATGGAAAACTAGAATGAATTAAAATGCAGACTCCAAACACCTATGCCAGTCTTCACAACATCACTGTATACAAGTTCCAAATCTCTGTCAAGTGAGTTTACAAAGATAGGACAAACTATGAAAAAATGGGGATGAAATGTACCAAAATTAAGGTTGCTTTTTACTTCTCAGCAATCTCTCAGACATTTCAACAACAAACAGCCTTGAAGTCAGGAGTCCTCTGCATGCAACAGTAAACACGCACCCGCTCTCATGTAAGATTTTTGCAAAGCCTTCATGGAACTGTTCCATGCTTCTGCTTGTGTTTTTCACCTCTTCTACACTGTTTTCAGCACTATTACCTCCCTTCCAAGATGAGAGAGGCCAGCAACTGCACATTATTTAGAATACTGAAGCACCATGAAATCTGCTTTCTGCATTTTTGTTTTGCACCATTTCCTACTACTGACATTCTCTAGGCTTGTTTAAATGTCTCTCTGCACTAACCTACCACTTTCATATCTACCAGAACAGAACTATAATCTACTGTCTTTCCCAGGAACTAGGTCAGAAGTCTTTTTAAGACAGGCTAAATTCAAAATTTATACAACGATTCTAAAAGTATGTTGTCCAGTTACTCACCATCACCGAAGTAATTTGAAAATCCTCAGTTCCTACTATCCAGAAAGACTGTTTTGTCCAAAAGTATTGCCCTTAGCTTTAGAACAAACTCCACATACAGGCAAAACTGATTTGTCTCTATCATTTTTAAATCAAAATTACCTGGCAAGGCACGTCAGAGACATATCAGCTGTTTGGTACTAGATACACACAGATTTTGCTTTCTTTTTTTTTTAAGCAAAAATGTCTACTATTCCAGAGAGCTGCCTAAAAAAGGGGGGGAAAAGTGTTTTGCATTTTATTCTACAGTCATATGCTCCTTGATGTTTTGTCACACTGCTGTGAAACAAATGATACTTTCTTTAGGATTCTACAGAATAACAGCACCTTTGTTCTATAGGCAAGCACTGCAATAATATTAAACAACTGCCTAGATCGTAACCAGGTAAAGACATAGCAAAAGCCATTGTTTGCACCCATTGTGGTACCCATGTGAGAGAACAAGATATGATCAAATATTCTCAAAACAGTCTCAAGCACAGTGTTACCCATTACAGTCTTTTCTGTGTCTGGTAGTTCCTTACTTCAAATGACAGAAGCACTGCCAAGGAGAAAAACCAAGTTCCCAGTATCTCCAAATGCTTTCAACTCGGGCAGCAGTGAGACAAAACACCCATTTCTTTTCCTAGGGCGGCTTTCCTGTTTAAGCATTTACTCCACCATCCCTAATGACTCTGTCATCACCCTGCTGAGGCTGGCACTTGGCATGAATTCAAAAGAAAAGACAGGTGGGACAGCATGCACCAAAAACAGAAAAATCAATTCCATATTATGACTATTATTCCTTAAGCAGTGCAGCTTGAGCTTCATTTGAGTTAGGAAGTTATTCTACCTGGATAAAGGTTTATTCATCTAAATCAGCGCCTTCAAAGCTCCATTTCATAATTTTCTGCATGAAATTGGGCGAAATAGGGTCAAGAGTCAAAAGACTGTGTTGGCACTTGCAGAATTTTAACAGTGCACTAGATGCTTGTTTCAATTCTGAAAGCACTACACCAAACTGCATGTACCAAGTAGATCTGCAGCTTACTCAGCTGAGCATTCCAACACCAGCATTAGAACAAGCCAGTCGACTAAAACCAACTTGTCTCACAGGTCATGATCTTCTGACAACTACCTCACACAGATAACTCTTGTGCTTGCTGTTTATTTTTTTTAAGGAAGGTCAAATTGATTTGCAGTACAGATGTTCAGAGGAGCACATTGGATATGGCCTGTATTAGTAGCACACAAGGGCTGCTCATTTTAGGGCACCTAAATCTAGAATTATTCACCTGGACCAACAGGGAGAACTATCTTCAACCCGAGTTACATATTAAAACTAGAGAGACTGAGCTGATCACAAACAGCACCTCTGTAAAGTGAAACTATCTAGATCTGTTGACAATGTGTAGGACAAAATCCCACCAAAACACATACACAAAACTAGTCAGGAAAAATATTCCCTAATATTATCTGTCCAGAACCTTTGAGTTATTAATGTAATTTAGCAAACTTTTCAAGCTGTTTACAAAGTTCTAGCAGCAGCTAATGAAATTACAGAAAAAATATATTAATGTTTTATAGAACTCCTTAAATTATAAGGCTTTTAGTTCCTTGTCATTGAAAGTTATTCTTTGCCTTATAATGTGCATATTTCAGCATTTAACATCATTAGAATAACAAATGCTGTTTTTTAAGAAGTTAAGAAATTAAAGGATGGTACTTAAAACATAAATCAAACTATTACATTATATATGTTGCTGTGAATCTGCAAACATGTTCAGTTTTACTAAGAAAAAAAATCTTGCATGCTTCCTTCATACTGACAAATTACTCATCTCTTGGACAAATGAATGAAATTTTTAAAAAAAGCATGACATTTCTTATTACAGAAGCAAACTACTTCCATGCCCTACAAAACAAAGATAGGCATTTATTTCAGAAGTTTAACGTCTGACCAGCAAGGCAGTCCAACACTAATGATTTGCCACCAGTCAAGTAAGTGACAATGTCAAGAATGCCAAGATCTCCAGAAGATACACTCTGGCATCCACAGAAACACAAAGTATTTTGTTTTCCTGACTAAAAAGTTACTGCAATCCCACAGAAATTGCAAAGGCAAGACAGAAAAAGGTCTTTAAAATCTTTACTACGCAGAATTAATCGAAGCAAAACAGCCATCCTAGTGGTAATCCCCTTTAGTGCTTCACAGTTTATGCAATAGTCAATTACTAAAGAGGATGAAAGACAGAACAATCTTTGCAAATAGGTCACTGTCTATATTTATAATGATTAAAACCAACCTGTTGCTAAAAGTAACTTCTAATAAGCATAAAAAGTAACATTAAGACAGTGCCATGTATTTACTCTTAAATACCTTCTATGTCTCCTACTACAGAAAAGGGGGTAACATGCATCAGAAACAAAGTTATTTCCCATAGGTCATGCATTAGCATTGCCAAAAGCAGACTTTAATTTCTGTCTGTAATGATTTTATTCCAAAATATCCTCTTCAAAGATAACACCTAAACATTTTTGACATGATCTCTGAACTTACCCTACTATCTCCCTGTCTGCACACCTTCTCTTTCAAAGGAAAGCAAGCATTGCCCAGGGTGCTTTTTAAAGACCACTTTTAATGCCTTCTTTTGCTTCAGCTTTTCCTGCCTGTTTAGGCATGCCTGAACATGTAAGTCCTTTATTTTTTTATTTCAGAACAATTACTTGGGTCTCTGCTCCTACTGCATACTGCTCAGACATCTCATCTGCTTCTTTCAAGTACTGTCCATATCTGCTAAGGAATCACTTTTTCATAACCTTCCCTCTTCCCCACATCCTCGGCCTCCCTGAGGAGTATTTTTGTCCCTTCCTTGGGATCAGGACATCACACTCAACATCATTTTCCTAAAATTTTATTGAACTTCATTGATTCTCACAGCTTTAAGTGCCACCATTGTCTCAGTGATTCTCACACCCAGCTGTGCATTCACTCAAACCACTTCATTCAGTTCCACTTCAACCTGCAGTTACTGTCAACACTAGAGATTTAAATCTGGTTAAATTGAAGCTTGTTTCCTCTCAAGCCCTACTTCGTCTAATTACCTCCAGCCTTCCCACAGTTCAAGTCCATAAACATATGGTTCTTACACTGTCTTATCCACCAGAGTGGCAACCAACAGTTGTATTTTCTTTGCATAAAATGTCAAGAATGTTCATCATCCAGTCCTGCTGTTTCTCTTGACCAGACCTTTTGCTACATCTTCATTAGCAAATATTTCTGCTCACACTGCCACCTCTCTGTCCTTCACTTCACATATTTCATCTGCTAAAAAATTCTTCCTTTATGCACTACTTTGGAGGCTCTGGATCTTCCAGCATGTCCACAGGCAGCAAGCCTATGACTTCAAGACTGTACAGTTGCAGAACCTGCACTTCATTACTGGAAAGGAGGAGGAGGATAATCTTCAGGGAATAATGTAACCACTTCTTAGAAAGATCTCACAAGAGAAGCATTCCTCTATATCTTACATATTTGTACTCAAGGACAGTGAAAACATGCTGAAAGATCAGGCTGAACACGGTAACCTCAACATGACCAAAAAATTGTTTACATGAGGGTATTATTAAGGTAATTCTAGCTTATAATCTTACAAATTTAAGAGAAAACACCTGTAGCTTAGAGTTTATTATGATGCAGACTGCATAAAACTGAACTCCACAGCAGGCAGGGGAGGGAGAAGCAGTCAGTCTTGTGAAGTGAAATCCTGTTTGTGCATGAAAGCCAGGAACTTGATGTTCTCACTACAGACTAAGAGCAATAAAAACAGCTTTCTGAGCCATTAATTTCTGCACAGCTGATTTCTACTAAACAATGCTCATTATTGAAAGAATTCTAAAAAAACTGCCAAGCTGTTCCAGTGAGAAGGCTGGCACTCTGAACATCTAGACTGAGCTAATGGTGACATCAGTTCTACCACTGCCTTAATCCCCACGGCTACTAAATGTCAAACATTTTCATTGTATTTAAAGAGCTTGTGATTACACACGATGAGATTAAGTTACAAAATAAGGCAAACTTCAAGGTACAGCGAGCACTCGCACTCTCATTGCCCAAGATTTCGATAATGGCAAGTTCTTCAGTAACATCAAACTGCCAAACATTTTCCACAGCCAAAATGTGGCATTTTTAGCATTTGTTATCCTTAAACACTGTGAAAACTTCCCCCTAGAACTCCCATAACACTGTGTCTACAATACATGCACTGCTGCCCCTCTCAAATACAAATCTATAAATCCACTGTAGCATTGAATAAAGTATAGTAGGGAGGGAGGTGAGGGGAGAATAGTGAAAAGATTAAGTGTCACTGCATCAAGAGGCACAAAGTCCAGTGGAAACTGAGCTGCAGCCTATATATTTATTATTGACAAAAGACACCCATGTAATATTAATTCCATCTGCTTTAGAGAAGGAAATGCATCAGATTATAGCCAACACAGAATTCGGAACTGTCCTACTATGTAATATAAATCTGAATTTCGTAAACTATTTGAAGTAGGATATACTTTCTAAACATTCCTTGGTATTTTCATAATTTGTTTGGCAATTGATTAATATGGCAATAATATGCCAACACACGCTTCTAAAATAAATATCTAGTAATCACTTTATTGTGCCAAGTTCTAAGTGGTTCATATCAACTACACTGAACTAGGACAGTGCTGTAAAGAAAGTGCAAGAAAGCTCACAGATTCTCACACTGCATAGGAAAGACATCATTGAAGAAATAAATTAAATTCAGTAATCTTATTCATTCCATATTATTTTGGGGAGGGGTGATGAAGTTAAAACTAACATAAAATATACAAATATTAGAGACATGATGTGCCATAACTATAGAAGCTCTGAATATCAAGAATGAGGCCAAGAATAGAGTAGGATATTGAAAAGCTACTGATTCTGAGTATTTCAATAAATATATATACACACAGTTCAAGACTCTGTAATTCACCTAATTGATCTTGTATCTTTCAGATCTTCCCATACTGACTCATTCCTAAACAGCAAAGCACTGATTCACAGCTCTCAATGGTAAAACTTTCATGTGTAAAGTTAGCACCAAGTTTGATTTGAGATCCTCTGGTATCCTGAACACGTGCTAGCAAGTGGGATTTACTGTAAAAATCACTTTTATTCAAGCAAAAAAAGTTTCACGCTACAGATTAAGTTCAAGAGTAGGGAGTTTTTAACAGAATTTAAAATAATGTAACATATCTCCACAGAAAGATGGGGGAGGCAAGTGTGAGGTGGGGGAATTATTTACATACACACATATATAAATATATAACTATGTGTATGCACACATACATCACTGGTTAAAGAGCAAACCTGGATTACAACAGACTAATTAACTTGGTTACCCATACCAGAAGTGACCTGATTAAGTCAGAGTTCTAATCTTTTGACAGGGGTGGGGGATGTCTGTTAAAAAAAAAAATTAAGTGAAAGAAACTGGTTTACCAAGGACAAACTGTCAAGGCTCAGTTTTAGCCTGAAGTAGGAGTACATCATTCCTAAGATTCTTCCATACTAATTAACAAACTCACATGCTCTGATCTTTAATCCAGAGTAAAGTTGTGAGAAGTAGAACTAGCAGGGCTGACTCATTAAAACAGTCGACAAATAAAATGACCAGAAATTAAACTCTATGTAAATCTTAAGCCTAATTAAACCCACTAAGACATTAGTTTACAGTTTTTACGTTATCTACACATACTTAGGGAAAACTGACAGTAACTAGCACCATTATTTCAACAAGCCAAGTCATGAGGAGTTACAGCAGTAGGCTCCCTTCCTCTGAAAGAAAATATAACCCAAATTCTGCATCAAATTAAATCAGTCTTAATACAGAAACACTACTGATCTTTCTTTAACTTTAAATCACAGAAGAATGTAAATGGAATCAATTCCTATAGCACAGTAATTCTGCAAGGACTAAACACATCAATTGTTCTGATTTTATTAACAATTTCATGCTGAGAGAAGACTTTTTTATTTAAGAAATTGGAATTTTTTGGGAATAAGTCTCAAAACAGTATCAGACAATTATGGCAATAACAAAAGAAAAAACAGACATGGAGGGCATTCTTTAGCTTACCTGCACTTGTTCTGTGGAACTACTACTGAGTTCATCTCCTGACTCCGAATCTTGGTGAATTTTTTCTGAGCCTTCTCCTGCTGAATCACAAGATTGTTCATGCAAAAAGCTGGTCTTCTCTATTTCCAAGAACTCTGGACATGGGAAATGACCCATGGAAATGGTTCTGAACTGATTGGAAACCTTGGGAGATTGCAACTCATTGTTAAGTTTTCCATTGTTCTGGGTAAGGTCCAGACTCAAACCAAAAGTTTGACAGGGGCTATTGCTCGGTCCCAGATTTTGATTGGCATCTCGAACTAAGCAAGACACTTGAACTGGAGAAGATTTTCCAAAACTGGAAAGCTCTGGTGACTTATTCACATTTTCTGTTGATCTCTGTAATCCATGTGTCAACTTCAAGGTGTTATTTGGCAGCAAGCTTGCCTGCTTCACAGGTGGCATCAGTGCTTTACGGGGTATTTCCTTCACATACTGTGCTGGCACATAAAAGGGTTTGGAATTTTCGTCTCTTTTGACTTGCCACCAATCATCATTAGTCTTTTTCACTAAGATGTATTTCTCCCCTTGTTTGATCACAATTTTCTTGTCCTTGGCTTCATACTCATAGTCGTACTCTACTTGAATGTAAAATTGTCCTGGAAGCATCTTCCCACCCTTATCAGCCATTTCTATCTGAAAAGATTTCACCTTTTCAGACAAAAGGTAAGCGACATTCTGTTTCAGTGTTATTTTCCTGTCAATGTTCAGAGCTGTAAGAAAAAAAAAGTATATGTAATCAAGTGGCTTCTTGAGAGGACTCTGGAGAAAAATTATTTTTTTAAAAATCCTGCCGATTCAATTCACATTGACCTTAGACTAACTGATGGAAAAATATACTATTTTCAGATCTCTCAGTGTTGAAATAGAAAATCAGTGGAACAACTTAGGCTACCGATTTAACTGTCCTAGTCACATAAGCCTCCTGCTATCAAGTGACTCATTAACTTCATTAATTAATTAATTAATTACTGAATAACATTGATTGATCATTGGAGATTGGGTGGGGGGTTTGCTCTGAGTCAATCTCTTGCTTACATATAGGCTTAATTTCTTTGTGAAACTCTGTTACTACTGTAGTTTTTATCAAAATATTCCAAATAAGACTTATTTGCCTCACAGAAAACCTGATCTAATCAGATGTTCAAGGGCTAGATCTTAAAATGCAAGCAGAAACCTCAACAGTGACAAAACAGGACTATGAACCAAAATGGGTAGTGAAATAATTGACACTACATGAAAATTCTGAAAAGTACTTTTCAGCATCTTTATAATCCAAACAACTGCCACTGCATCCACACCCATGAACAAATTCTCTCTATTTAATCATGTAGCATCAATGTCCAAATTCATGGGTGGGTAAGCATTAGTCTTGCCACCTTGCACTGAAGACAATATAGTAAATTAACAAGAAAGGTAGTATTTTTAATCTTGAAAATCAAAGCACATAAGATCTCCATCATTCACATGAAACATAGAAGAATTCAAGACCAATGCTGTCATATTTAATCTTATAAAGATTAACAAATACATCTCCTTATTTTTAAATGCATGTTTCACAAATGAGAAAAGTTATGTAGGAACTTGCAGCTCTGCAAGTTAAGACTTTGTGATGAGATTTGTAGCCTTTACCCTGCCACAGAGTGGAACTAATGCAATTCCATGCAGGCACACACACACAGAGTGAACTCAGCTGCTAAATGGGACTAAGGACAGAAATAACAGAAAAGAACTTCTGGGGAGATCTAACAGAAAACACTAAGGATTGTTCAATTCTTTTGCCACTTCTGTTATTTGATCTGAGCCTTGAAAAAAAATACATTTGCCACATAATTCAGAGACAAAGTAGAAGGTAAAAAACTACAGTATTACACCAAGAGAGAAGTGCACATCTTTAATCTCTCCCACAGACCACCTTCTTTTACTTCCAAGAAGCATTTCCTACAGGCAACTAGGAAGCTACCACCATTTTCAAGGCTCCAAACAGAATGACAAAGTCAGATTAATAATTTCATCAAAGACTTGACAAAAGGAATGATAGTACCATATTCAGCAAAACTGACAATAGGAACACAAAGCAGTAGAAAAGAATGCCAGGATTCTGGTGTTCACTCTCTACCATAAAATGGTATGTTGACATTCAAAGCCTATTTACAGGCTTGATACAAAACAAATTGCTTACCTGCTATTCTCCATAAATAGATGCTTTTAAGTGCAGCTCTGCAGTTGTTTAGCAACAGCAGCAGAAGGTAAACATGAACAAACTGCAGCCCAAACTCCCACTCTCTTCCCAGTTTTGGAAGCTCTGCCATTCAAATGCTATTTTCTTCTTCTTCTTAGCAAACCTGATTCCTTCCAACACTTCTTCAAAGCTGCTACCAACCCCTTTCATGGCTTCCAGGTCAGACACCAGAAAAATGTAAGTCTTACCAAGCTGCAGTCTACCTCAAAGCTCTGTTACCTCAAAAAGCTGAACCACAATGGACAAGGATCCATTCAGAGTCTTTCTCCCACACAGAAACCAAAGAGAGAAAATAAGCCTCTGGTTTCCCACAGGGCTATCAAGTGTTTTAAAGCTTGGATTTTTCATTCCTCTTTTGCTGATTCCACATGACTATTTATTGAGAATGCACGCTTCGCATTTTTTCAAGACAGAAAGGTTCAACAGGTTGCATGTTATGTTTAAAAAAAACCCCAAAATTTTGAATAATACAAGTTAAATAAAACAGAACTGCTACAAAAATAGCTCTACCCACTTCTGAAATCAGTTTTGCAGCCTAATCCCTTTCCAAACAATAACAACAAAAAAGAAACAACAAAAATAAGCAGCACAGTTTCTGGTCTTTCATCCAAGCTGCAAAATTATCAAGTCAATAGCAAACATTTGGTAATGTTGAACATATGATTAAAGAGAGACAGACTGTGTTCAGCCAGAATACTAAAACAGTTTTACAAACAGATCACATCAGGATTGAGCAAGGCTCTAATTCTCCTCCTCAATGCAAAAAAGCAAGAAATATGTATGGTATAGGTGGGAAATTAACCCTGTAGATCAATAAACAAATAAACAACTACCACAGCCTTGATTTCACAGATTCAAATGCATTAATTTTTGGTTTAACTTTTTTAATGCAGCTCTTGCATCAGAAAAGGTAGACTGCCTGTACTCTCTGTACCACCCAGGGGACTGCTAATTGTAATGCCCTTTCATGAAGCTGTCTCACAGAACACAGTTTAAAGAGCCATGGGAGCCTTGGTCAAACCTCTGCTGTAAGGGGCTCACAAAAATGCAGGTGTGAATGCACAATACTGACATTTGGAGTACTGACTTCACTATGTTACTAGTCAACAAATGAAGTGATATGGCATGTCAATCCTTGTAACCTCACTATTTTTTTATTCCTTACCATTTACTTGTCATGCTGGATGGCACCCACATTGGTAAAGAAGGTTGAATTACTCTAATCAGAGGATGATAAAAATGAAAAATCTTTTATTTCCACAGAGAACATCTGTAAGCTTTCATACTTAAAATAAACAGTACCTTAAAGTCTTGATATCTGACTGCGAGATTAATAACAAACGGCCTCACTAAGAAAACCAATTCACGAACACAGAAAAACAGACTGACACTTTGCTTTTCTCGTGGTGAAGAAAACCCCAATCACTACTGGAAAGTGATCTAAGGTGGGTCACATCCCCACGTGGGCACACAACCCTCCATTTCACGGAGCATTCCCGCTGTCCCAAGGGAGCGGAGCCTGGCGATGACAGGCACGGCACCGGGTGCGGCAGCCGGTGTGAGAGAGGCACCAGGGCCTTCACTCGACACCGGGGCAGAGAGATCCCTTCGGACTCCGGCTGCCGATGGAACCGTTCCCATCTCTTACTCAGCTAAGGCTGAGTAAGGCTGGAAGCCCTGGGTGTTCGCAGAGGTCAGCTCCTCCCTTCCCCCAGCCCGCGGGCGCGCCCCGACACCGAGCCGGCCCTGCCCCATGGGCTCC
>VWYI01038594.1:49547-60021 GCA_013399455.1 Anthoscopus minutus | reverse complement strand
ATACCAACTAAGGTCAAACCAGCACACTAAACCATGTCCCTACTGTTTGAGTAACAACTATAGCATGAGATTTGTGTCCAGTTAAAAGGTTGCTTTATAAATCTCTCTTATTTTTAATAAACCTGGCACAACTGCTTTAAAGACCAAGTAATCCATGCCTGGAATTAAATGAATATGGTTATTTCTCAGAACTTAAACCAACTCTTCATTAGTGTTCTTCTAATTTCATGCTGTGGCTATACTTGTATTTTGAGTTTCAGCCATGCTTTAGGCCTGGCTGAGCATGACACAAATTAGGGCTGTGTACTGCCATACACAGTGGAAATTATCACAATGAAGAAAAAAAAGAGTGTGTAAACAAGTAAGTGAGTGTAAAAGGAACAATTGTATTGTCTTAGTGAAATAAGGAATTTCAGATGATACTTCTTTAACTCTCTAGAATGACAATATTTAAATTGCAACTTCTTAACACACCAATTCTAAACAAATACACAGAAACATATGAGAATGACAACAGGCAGTGTAACGGTTACTTTTAAGCACACCAAATAAGTGAGAGTTTTAATTGTCCTGCAGTTTGTCTTTTCCATGACTAGAGAATTTCATGACTATTTTCACTGGGGTGAATTAGATTTAGTGACATGTCATAAGGTCAGATGGTATTAAACTTAATACATGCATAAGAAAAGGATAAATTGTAAGGCCATAGTGTGAATTCTGCTGATGGAACACAGTTTGGGACTGTGTGGAATTCATGGCACGTTTTCACCAAGAATTAAAGACTCCTTTTTGTCATTGTTCTTATTTCCACCTCTTCTTATATCCAAGTAGTAAGAGTTAATTATTACACATATGACAGTATGATACAATAGAATAAAAGTTTAGAATCATCACAATCCATTCTAAAATGGCCACAGAGAAGCAAAACATTCACATTTCCCTGATATGTACTATTAAATCTTTGCTAAATATCGAGCAGATTCCAGTTCAGTTTAAATTACCTGTCTTTGCAGGCTATTCTGGGGACCAATTATCATGTATCCTTACAGTTCTTAGGACAAAGTGAGGAAGCCTCAGCTACGTATGGTCTATGAGAACTGGAGTTGAGTGTAGAATTTTGGGGAAAGAAATATATTTGGAAACTCTGGTGTCTTCATAGTTACCGATCAAACACTCTCCATTCCAAAGGTAACCTCCTGGTTTGATATTAACATTCCTTATTTCAGTGATAGTTTTGGTGGCACTGATAGCTTTCTGCAGATAACTTCCTCGCGTAGTGGTGTTCTCTGATAACCCTCTTCATTTGTTTCACCAGAACTGTTGGTGTTGTCATCTTACACCATAATCTTGCACAAGCACATGGAGAATAAAAATCAATTAACTGAGAACCTGATCCTTAAAGTATTTCTCTACAGATGACTTGAAGTAGATTAATGGCTCTGTTTGTACACATATTTTCCCTGTTTAGTATCAAATATAATAGCACTATGATTTATGAAGAATTATTAAGTGAGTACTTGTCATGTGAATTTACATCCTGTTTCCTTGCCACTTACCACAAAGCTAGAGGTGATACGTTGTTCCTGGTGTTCTGTTCCCAGAGGAGACAGAGGTGCTATAGCTGTGGCAAATGTAAACCTGGCAGACACTGGAGACGAGGAGGGGGAAGGAAGTACGTTAAGTGCTTAAAGGTGGGTAGTGTAAATATCATTTTCCCACTCTCCATGCTGTTGAAATCCCAAATATTTAGACCAACTGATAAAGCCAAAAGAGAACTCTTTGTTTCCATGCGCAAAGCAAGGGCGTATTTTTGAAGGCTGTTTAGCTTCAAGTGAGGGGTGTTACTGTAGCAAGAGTAACCATGGTCTAAGTTACCTTAATACTTCTAACACAAAACTGTGGCAGCTTGGGTTTCAGCATGGCTGGTTATCCCTCCTGGTCTGGGGTTATGCATGCTAGTATAGCAAAAGCAGCCTGCATTGGGGTGCCTCGCTGCCAGCAGTATTGCAAGTGGTTGCAGCAAGTTGTTTATGGTGCTTCCTGGACAGGGTTTATTAAAATATTGGTACCTGTGTGTTACTGTTTAAGTTAATTACGCTTTAATCGTTAAATTAGATGGATTTCTCTGAACAGTGAAGTAACAGTGTCCTCAATTACTCCTTTGTCTGTCAAATAAGGCATTTTGGTGATGCCCTTTACTGAAGAAAAGCTTATTTTAGGAATATTATTTCCATTACACTAAGTCTGCATTTTCTACTAGCAAAGAAACTTCAGTCACTGATCATGTTCTGTTTTTTCCCCTCAGATCAAAATGGCATTTTTACTGCTATACAAAAATCGCTCAGTTTTGAAACTAATGTGCACTGAAGCACCTTTGGAGCCATATCAGATCAAATTTAGCTGCTCAAATGTTTCCTGTTTTTCAAAGAAAGTGCAAAAATATTTCTAATAAATCATATGTAGAGAAGTATTTGATATCAGTTATACTTCTGTAGTAGAGCTCTCTTACAGAACCATAACAATTTTTTTTTATATTAAGGTTATTTTAAAAGTAAAAATTTCCTGTGAATTTCCTGCACTTCAGATCAGATTCTTTTAACATAACTGTGTCTTGAAGGATGATGAGAATTTATGATCTTTCATAGTTCAATACTTATGTGGAACTTGTGCTAAACCAGTAATTATAATAAATGTAATTTCCTTATATAGATATACTATGGCTAAAAGCAAACACAATTTTCAAACACAATGCAGCCAAAATTCCACACTGATTCACTGAAGCCAAGTGAGCCAATGTAGCAAAGTTCACACAATATATTCCCTTGGACAAGCTGTGTTATATTTTCCTCACTTGCCTTCTAGTTTGCATTATAGAGGTAGAAACATTTATCTGTCACTTTATCCCAGAAAGGTGAAATTTCTGAAAGTACATTTCTAATTTTCTGTTCCAGATAATACGTGTTCCATCAGCAATGAAGTTTGAGTCTGGATATTTTTCTGAAGCTGTATCCAGTCTGCGAGAGGTGCCTAAACACCTGTTAAGCAAAGAATGTATTTAATTTTAGTGCAAAAGATTTTTATTTTCTTTTTTTTTTTTAGTGAGAAAATATGGATTTTAATTAATAATTTGGATAATAATTTGACTGTTACCTGAAAAATGGGGAAGATAGAAGATTTTACCAGTATAAGAACCCAACCAAACCAAACCAAACAAACAAACCAGTCTGCCCATATTTCTGCTAGGTTTTTAAGTTCTCAACTGTACTTGTTAAGGCTGTTTAAAGATATGCTTTACTTTTCAGTGTAGCCTGATTCTCTTAGTTTCACTGTTAGCCTTTATTTGCTGTCATTTTAACTAAAGTTGAGTTTAAACTGGCTTTGTCTAGACCAGCCAGCTTTATAACCAGCATATTAGTACTATAGTTATTAATTCTAGAAAAGATAAATAACATGTTAGTTTCTGTGGAAACTGTAAAAAGCAGTAAACACAAATAATTTCCTTAATGGCAGTGCTCTGACATGAAACATTTGTAAACAATAACTGGAAATAGTAAATTAGGTAAGAAAAGTAAATCTTTCCTTAAAACTGCCTCTATGCTGCTCCTTAAGTCTCTTCCTGTTGTGGCACTGTCTTTTTGTATTCATTTAATTAAATCTTGTCTCTTAAGAGGGCTCTAACAATCCTTGTTAATGACAGACAATAGCACAGCCTTGTCTTTCAAGTATCCTCACTTTACATACAGTTTATTATTGGGCGGAACAGTGTATCAAGTGTCCTGGCTCTGGATTTTATTGACTGCTTGCTATATCAAAGCCAGTAATTCAGTAGCTGATTTGTGTAGTTGAGATAGTAATTGGTAATAGCATTCTGTGACACCTTGGTGTTGTACCTGTATAATTTCTGGTTTTGGCAAAACTATGTAAGTGGTTACATCAATATAATACCTTTTAGGAGCATCAATAGGCTTTTTTTACTAGTATCTGGAGGAAGCCTTCCCTCCAGGTGGATGTACATTATTTCAGCATTAGCAGGTGAGTGCTAGGGTTTGATTCACCTGTTGTCTCACTTAACAACATGCAACAATCTCTTTTTTCTCCGTTTTTTTTTTCTCTCCTTTTGAGTAAAACTTTATCTCTGGTATTATCTTTATATTTAATTTTCTTCATTTTTTCTTTCCTATCAAATCTTAATGAATAATACTCTGTAGTATTTTTAATTTGCAGCTGCCAAATATACGACCTGGTATAGATTGATAGTTGCATCTAGCCAAAATAAATGTCTTTTACAATAAAACAAAGAGTTGAATGAAAACCAAGATGTGCACATGGATTCTATGTGTCCAGTGAAGTGCAATGAAATCAATAACAATTAAATAGTGCTCTGTCATCTGTAAATTATATTTCTAATGGAAACCAAGCAATACATGCATCTATGAAACAGACTGCACCAGGCATTCCCAATAGCGGAAAAATTCTCATGTGCAACAGGGAAAGGAACACAAATGCCAGAAGGATTAACTTGGAGCAATAACAAGGAAGAAAGTCAGGGAAGGCTGCAAACATGGACAGCAAATGATAGCTACTTACTTGCAAAAGTTATATTTGACAAAGATATTTGAATCTATTGCAAAGTGAAATACTTTAAGAGCTTGGTGCTTGAGTAATGAAATGCATTTTATAAATTGTTTCACATGGCTCTATATTGTCAGTAAATAAAATTGGTCCATCACATAGGGCCATTTTAGGGGAGAATTAAAACTTAAATTCTAATTCTGAACAGTGATGTATTGGCAAATATATTTTTTTTTAATTTTATGAACAGAAGGGTAGTTAAGGACTTCAACTTACCAGAAGTTTGCTGGAAATACAATGCAGCAGAGAGGAAACAGTCTGGAAGTATCTATGAAAAAACAATTAGGTTTATTCTGGCACATTCTCACCTTGTCTTTCAATTTCAGTGGTATTTACATTTCTTACAGAGGAAATTATTTGTGTACAAGTTTATAGTCCTCAAAGAGGCCTCAAAGACAAACTTTCCTATCTTCTCTTTGCTATATTTCACACATTTTATTAGATGTATGTCTGCTCAGTGGGAAACTGTCATCTCTACATATTTGCATTTTGATTCCACCATCCTTCAGATGGAAACCTGACTATTAACAGGCTACCACTTTGCATAATAGAAACCTCACATATTTCTCCACTATATAATTAATTTATTTCCAATTAAATTTGGGAAAGTTCTTGCTGATATGGCTGGTAAAAGACAAGATAGAAATGCTTATCTGTACCACACTCAGACGCATTCTGTTGCTCATACTAAGGGGTGGGTTGTGTTGTAAACTTTGGGTCCTGCTGGCAAACATATCCAGATAGAAGGCAGAATCTTGGCAAGCAAATTTTCTGTTCCCATGTGCTAATTTGTCATCTCTCAAAGTAAAAAATACTTTGGAAAGAAACCCAAAAATTTTAGAAGTTCTGCAAGTCACCTAGACTGGAGCAACAATCAAGAAAATTAATCTCAGAGGGAAGACAATACCAATAGTTTAGCCTAGAAGGAAGGGCAATACAGACTTTCATTCAAAAAAGATAGCTCTAATTTCTTAAACCACACTGTGGAAGACTGTATGCACATGCTTACCATCCCATTACCTTTGGAAAGACCTGTGGAGAGTAAAGACAGTGGCCTATTAATGCTTTCAGGTACTGAAAATTTAAAAAAAATTGGAATTTTTTATCATACAGATGCATATAGAAAAGAAAGATGCTCTGATTTCCCAGGAGTGCCTCGTGCTGTGCGGTTTCTTGAGGGGGCTGTGGCTGGAAGGCAGAAATGGGAGCATCTTCTTGTCTTGTCCAGGCTGTCTAAGGCCTGAAAATGTGGAGGAAGAAATTAAAGATTGCACTATTTCTCAAAGCAAGCAACCTTAGCAAGGGTAAAGAATTTTCAAGTGTCTTCAGAGTCATCAGGCTGTAGATGGTGTTTGAGAATGCCACTATGGGTAGAAGGTCTTATTGGGATGTTCAGTACACTCATTCCCAGATCCACCACAAAAGTCTGGGCTGTCTTGGGATCCCATCAAGGAATCCAACAGCTATGTCCTGTGCAGCTTTCAGTAAATGTGGCAGGATAGCTCCATACAATGAAAAAGCTACGACCAACATATTTCAATGGCATTTGGTAGAGAGAAAGATCAAGCAATATGCATTCTAACTGATGGAGGAAATGAAATTAGGTTCCAGAAGGAGAGGTAAGGTGAAGAGTTAAGCCCTGTTACAATCCCTGCCTCATGTCATTGCAACAGCAGACTAATCCATCTAATTCCATGAAGAATAGGATGAAAACCCACTTGGCATCTAAGTGAGCTGGTGCTGTGCTGACATGAAAGCAAGTGGGTTTGATCATGACAGAACAGCTCAGAAAACCTTTCTAATTCCTAGGAGCAGGGAGGGGAAAGAAGCCAGAAGAGCCCAGTCTGAGCAATGCATAACTTCTTCCAAGGAAGAGTGTTCCTGAAGGCTGAGTCTTCATTCGCTGTTTAGGAGGTGAGAGGGGAAGGGAGATTGAGAGAGCATTTGTACCTTGAATTTTGAAACTGAGTAATAGGAAATTGAGACCAAAGGATGACTGCCAAAGCTATTGTGGAGATGGATATGTTATTGTCTCCACAGACGTATTGTTGGCTTACTCTTATACTTTCCAAAAATGAAAGCCAGATTCCTTCTCCTCAAATTTTCTTTGTTTAGATGCCAGTATCATTCTTAAGAGAGAAGGGAAATACAGCAGTTGTGTGGGGTCTGTTTCCATCCTTTACTTGCTGTGATTGAATTAAGTTGTGGCCTATTCTTTTTTAGTAATTCTTTAAAGGAAAGAGTAGAAGTGGACGACAAACTAACAAATATTATAAATGGTCATGACAACCATTACAAGAAGGTTTTCCTTCTTTGGTGGCTATTTGAGGGAAGTCTAGTCACTTTATTTCTGTCCAGACAACATAAACTGCCCTTGGCTACTGAAAGGATCTTCTGAAGAAATACTGGCAAACCATAGACTATCAGCCACTATAGAATAGTTTCTCCTGTAGTGACTCTAAGAACAATAAACTCTGTGACTAAGAGCAATATCATAATAAGGGTGTACACACAGAACTTGTGAATCATTGGTTTACGGTCATTCTAATAGGATTAAGCCTAAAATAAGTGTTTGCACCAGGAAATTGCATTTCCCTATCTTAAAGCTCATAACAGGGTATGCAAAGAGTTATATGTCAAGTTCTTTAGCCCTGAATTTAATTATTCGCTTCACATTTCACCATCTTATATTTAAAGTGCCATACTGGATACAAACGCTTCTCATTATTTTGGAAAAATGGCCAATAAACATAATGGAGTTGCATCATGGGAATTTGGGTGTAGACGCTTATATATATGCACATATAAATGCAACTGGCTTTTCATGAAAATAAGCCTCAGTTTGCATGGAAGAAGATTTTGCCTGTTTTTTCTCAGTATGTGAAATTCAACATGTTTATCAGTGGCATGCACACAGTTGACAAAATCAGCAGGATTTAGTCATTGCTGGAATTTCTGTTTAGTTATTTGGTTATTAGTCTATTTAGTAGATTTAATTAAGGTCACAATTGCACCTGAAACTTTTTGAAAACTGCTTGGGCTTATTTTGAAATAGGGAGAAGCATTCTTGCATATGAGAAGTAGAAGGGCAAGATGGAAGAAAATGTTTACAGTGGCTTATAAATGAAACAAAACTGTGCTAAATTGAGAGCCAATCTGAGGAGGGCTTTGTCGGTGGATGAGAAGCTCAGTGTGATCTGGCAATGGGCACTTGCAGCCCAGAAAGCTAAATGTGTCCTGGGCTGCATCCAAAGCAGCATGGCCAGCAGGGCCAGGGAGAGGAGAGAGGATTCTGCCCCTCTGTTCTGCTCTGGTGAGACCCCACCTGCAGCACTGCATCAACTCTGGGGTCCTCAACATAAGGAGAACATGCATGTTGGCACAAGTCCAGAGTAGGATAATGAAGATAGTCAAGGAGCTGGAGCACCTCTCATATGAAGACACGCTGAAAGATTTGAGATTGTTCTGCCTGGAGAAAGCTCTGGGAAGACCTTACAGCAGCCTTCAAACACCTAAAGGGAGCTACAAGACAGCTGGAGAGAGTTTTACAAGAGCATAGAAAAAGGAGTGATGGCTTTAAACTGAAAGCAGGCAGATTTAGGTTAGATATTTGGAATAAATTTTTTACTGTGAGAATGGTGAGGCACCAGACCAGGTTGCCCAGCGTGGTTGTGGATGTACCATCCCTGTAAGTGTTCAAGGTCAGGCTAGATGGGGTTCTGAGCAACTTGATCTGGTGAAAGGTGTTCCTGCCCATGGCAACAGGGCTGGAGCTACATGGTCTTTTAGGTCTATTCCAACCCAAACCATTCAGTGATTCAATCTTTTTTATTTTATTTTTTATTGCTTGTTGACACAAGCTTTTAATAATAATTGATTTAACAATTGATTTTCCTTCCCCTTTCCTAGGTTCACCTTCAGTCCAATATAATTTCTCTACTCTTCCTGGTTCCAACTTTCCTCATTTTCACCACCTGATACTGTCCCAGACTACAACGAGGCACTGGATAAAATTGGCATTGGTGATTAATGGTTACTTTCTGACACTCCTTGTTTACTTTTTCTCCATTTGCTGTCCTCTGCCCCAGTGAGTCCCTCTGGGATGCTCCTCTGCTCTCTCATAAGTAATCCATAGCTAAAATCCTTCAAAGCCATAACTCCTTCATTGTTGGAGCACCTCCTCCTGAGAGTGTCCAGCCATGTCCCAGGAAATGTCCTCTTCTATTTCTTCCTCTGTTCCTCCTTCCCCTAGCAGCTATTGCTTTTAAGTGTCTGAGGACGAGTGCTGAGCGTTCCCTTGCATTGGTTGAAATAGGTTACTCCACCGGTTTCAGAGCCAGAATGAAGGGTCGTCTATGTGGGTTTAATAAAACAGATTAGAACAGCTTTCTCTAAGAACATAGATTGGTTAAATTCTGCCAGCTACCTTTCTTTCAGCTGGCTTGTGCCAGCTTGCCTCCTGTATTTAACAGATCTACCTGTGGAGTCTGAGGAGGCAGTGAGGCAGGCTGGGACAGAAAGTGTGTGAAGGAAAAGAGATGCTGTGGTCTGAAAAAAAAGACAGTATGGGAAATCACTTGCTCCAACAAAGAGGAAAGAAGAGTGGCGGAAAAAGAGGATTTAAGCCTGTATTGCCCTAGGCACCACAGGGAAAGGTGCTGTTAATTGGGACATGAAGGAGGCCTCAGGACTGGGGTCTCCAGTGAGGGTCACAGGAGGAAGAGGTTTTGTGAAGAGGAGTGTTGGAGATAAGACCGTACTGTAGGCATCAAAATTTTTCCAGGGCATTTCTTTCATTGTTTGGTATCAACACCGTGGGGAGTGAGTCCTGCATCTGTCAAACAGAAGACAATTTTGAAATTTTAGTGCTTCATGGCTGTGAGAAGAATTATTAAAAAGTTACATTTTCCATGGTTTAGGCAGGTTGAAATACAAGGAGAGGTACATAGATGAAGCATTAACTGAGGGAACATAGATTATTGGTTAGACAGTGTTACTCTCACTTGCATTCCGTATCTTAACAGTTGTCCTGGTGATTTTACTCACTGGGCTGTGCAAGACTAGTTTTTATTACATCTGTAATTTAAATGAGTAATGCTATCATAAGCTAAAGCAAACAAACTAGAATATATTTACATCTGTATAGACACAAGTAGATTCTTAGCTCCTTTATTAAGGTAATATTTTACTTGAGCAACAGACGTTTTAGCAAGATTATTGTCTTTCCGTGTTATTTTCAGAATACAGCCCTTCTTTTATAGTGTGTATATATAAGTTCTCAGTTTCTTTCAGTCCCTACACCAACAAAGGATTAATTTATTATTATTAATTATTAATCACACAGTTACTACTTCATACACACATACACATATATATGCATGAGTAGTTAGTACAAAAGAGTTCCTCTTCAGAGAAGATGTGTGTTATGACCAAAATATATTGATATATATCCTGTACACACACACACACACACACATAATGTTCACATGGTCTTGCTGTTTCTGATACAAAGCAAGTAGAAAAGGCTTGGTGAGTTGCCAAGGAACTCAAGGGAAAATAAACCCAAAACCTTAGGCATTCAAATCTAATATGCGTTTAAAGTAAAAAAACCTATTCCATGCTAAAAGAAACCCAAATCAGAGGACCTTCAGTGTTATCAAGCTGCATTTCATCAAGTATGTCCCGGTTTTAGAGACAGTTATCTGTCAGGGAAGGCAGAAAAACTTGTAAGCCCCCACCCTCTCCCTCCCAATTATTATATATCGAAAACACGGAGTTCTCAGGCAGAGATATGGGGATAGGAATAACAGTTCTTTACTAATATATATATATATATTAAGGT
>VWYI01038594.1:36319-49307 GCA_013399455.1 Anthoscopus minutus | reverse complement strand
GCCAGTCATCAAGGCTTTTCTCTCAGCTAAATGGGAGAAATTCTAAAAGCTAAGAAACGAAAAAAAAAAAAACATGTAACCCCCAACAAAGTAGAATACAAAAACTTGCATCCAGCTTACCTGCAACAACTTTTGCATTATTAGCTAAAACTGAACTGAATTTGGCCCCCTGCTTTAATAACCTAATTGTAAAGACTTTTTTTAGACATGTCATAAGATAACTGTACTGTGCCACCAAATTATTTTCCTGCTAAGTCTGTGCTTGGGGTGTGGCAAATGGGTTACAGTCAAGGGATTTTTTAATTGCGCTTCCTATCTGCTTTGAAGTTATTCTCATAAAATTTACCAAAAAAAAAAAAAAAGTCAGTGGGAAGCTTAACTTTGTGTTTCATGAAGAAGAAAGCCTCAAGGTCCACATTTTTTTTCAGCAGCTTAGACAGTAATGTGTAAATTGCACGTATTTGCTGACACTGGGAAAGATGAATGTACTTTCTGGCCCAGAAAAGGACAAATGCTTTTCTCTGCACTGAAAATTCACAGTCGATATGAACTAGCTTCCCTGTACCAATTTTTGTCAAAAATGTTTTTCTGGCAAGAATTATCTATTTGTTATTTTTTAAAAACACCAGTATGTCACATTTATATAATAAATTTAAATTTAATACAGTGCCCGCATTTGCTGTTTTTTTCTGCAAATTGGCTTGAGCAGAAAATGGTTGAAGACATTTCTGTCCCCACAGAAAATCAGATTTTAGAAAGGTGTCTTACTATAATCTCATTAAAATGGAGCATTCAACAAAGAGATATTCCTTGGCCCATAATATTCTCAAGCTGGATAAAAGGCAGAGGTTGTATTGCATATTGTATCAAAGAGGATGTCCCAGTACTTATCGTCAGACTACTTCCAAACAAGTACAGATTAGACACTGATGGGGAATGGAATTCTCCAATGTACACTCTGATATTTAACCCAAAACCTTGTTTATAAGAATTGTCCATGGGTTCTAACGCCACAAACTAAATCATACCTTCCTATATTTTGATTGCTGTCACTGTTAGTAAAGAGTGTTTAAAACAAAAAATTTCTCAGAAGTGTACTCAGGTTCTGTTGAACGTTCGAGAGCAAAAGAAAAATTCAGTCTTTTCTCCTGTTTCTTCCCTCCTGACCTTTTTGTGGATGGGAGATAATTAGAGCTAAAAAACAAAGGATAGAAAGTCTCCTCTCTTCCAGGAACAAAGCATTCTGAAATTCCCCATCTCTTTCTGTGTTTATATGGCAGAGCCCCAGATTCTGTCACCAGTATTTACCCTGTGCAGATCCTTATTCACAGCTTAATCCAAAGCCTGTTGAAGTCAGTGGGAACCTTTCCCTTAACCTCAGGGGGAATCACTCTGCTTGTGTAGGCAGAGCAGTTTCAAATTATTTCCACTGCTGATTGCAATATAAGTACTGGCTGAAATCAGTAACCTGTCCTGAGATCCAATGTTACAGCAAAACTGATGACATCTTGAGGTTCTATTATGCTCTTTTAGCTATGCTTTCAGAAGCTTAAGTAGTAACAGCTGCCAGAAAAAAAATCCCCAACAGATAAATTACATTGCTGAGAAAAGAAATCAAGAACAATGTCATAGCTTCAAGAGACTGTCATAAATAGCCATCACTGGAGACATCATAATGATTCTTCTTGTCTTTTGAAATGTCTATGTCAATAATACGAAGTTATTTGGTTATTATAACTTAGGAAAAAAACCCTCAACCTTAGTTTTTGTCTGGAGATTTTTTTTTAATGATAGACAAAGTTCTTCTGATACAAGATAAAGGGGGGAAATATGAAGAGCAACTTAATAGATACTCTTCTAACTGACTTCATGTGAATTTGGGATGCTCAGACCTTTCTGAATCTGAGCTGGCTATTTACGGTAACTACAAAAAGCCCCATTTAAGGTCTTGCTGACTATTGAACTAAGTGGTGTTGGGAGCCATTCCAGGCAGACTACTGTAAATTCAGCTTCATTTTCCTCATGAGCTTAATGGATGTCTGCATTCAAGTTCATAAAAAGGGAAAGGAATGAGAAATAGAGAAAGAATGTAATGATTGTAATTTCATGGCTTTTAATGATTTAGATTGTTCATCTTTACAATAGTTAGTACAGTGGGCATTATCTCTACAAACACATTCTCAATATGTGTGATACTGAAGAACAGTGGTCTGAAAAGTGCATTTACAGTTACATTGTTAAAATATTTCCAAAAAATTCTTGCTTGCAATGTATGAACTTCAAGACCAAGTTTTTGCATATCTTTTTCAAACCCATTTTAATTTGATCTCATAATTTTAATTTTAATAAACTTAATGCTTATTTCATATTTTTCAAGTTTTTCTGGGTTTTCAGTTTAATTTATTATTCTCCTTCTGTACCTCCTTCAGTCATCTTCCATTCTCTTCTTACTGCAATGTCCCTTGTCTTTTTTTTACCCTGTACCTGTACTTCCATTCGTTGTCTCTCCATTATGTCACCCTGCCTGTGCTTCTTCTGTACCTATTTGGTTTATCCATCCAGTCTTCTTTCACCAATTCGTTTTCAATGCTTCTACAATTTTCTCTTCATCTTCTTTCTGAAATTCCTACCCACTGAGAATTTCTGTATCTTCTTAGTCACCCTTAGAAGTTTGTCTTGTGCCACCTCATACACTCACCCTTTTTCCTCAGTAGTGGTTAGGGGGTTTGCACTCCTTTGTTCACATGTGCCTTAATTGCTAAGATGCTGTGATAAATTCCAGTGCAGGAATTTATGGGCAACATAATTTATGGCAACAAGTTGCCCATTATTGAGCAAGGAGAAGGTAGAGGTGGAGTGCTGCATGCTTAGGGGATAAAAGGATGATTAGAAAGCTCCTGTGGGGTCTGTGGACATAGTGCCACTTCCTTTTTCATCCTCCAAAAAGGCATGAGGAGGGGCAGAGAGGGAACAGAGAGGAAGCATGTTTCACAAGAAGAGAGAAAGGGTGGCACTCAGAGAAACATGCACTCTTATTATCTAAATGCAGTCTTTTATGGTAGGATCATGTAGTGATACACAGAATAACTCTTCTAATACATTAATATTTCTAGCATACTACTATAAATCTTAAGTCCAAGGCAGTTTTTTGAAAGTGGGATTCCAGCACTGCGGACCTGTTCACAGAAGTAGTTTGGGGCAGACACCGGTGACTTCCGAGGCTACAGGGCTAATGTGTCTTGTCCCTAAAGTGAGTGGTATATGCTTCCCAAAGAAAAGAGGTTGGCCCTTAACTGCAGTTCCTTTCACCTCTCTGCTGAAACTTTAAATTGAGACCCCAAGTCAGATGTTTGGAGCTATGACGTGATGATGGTAAAACCGAGTAAATGAGAGCTGGACTCAAACAACTAAGGACTTAAAAGAGCCTGCATATGAGATCATTGCTTTAGGAACATATTTGAGCTGCTGAGTCATTAACTCAAACTGGTTCGCCAAATACCTCTGTTTTAATAAATTACTGTCTATACTAGTATTGTGAAGTTAATAAGCAGCACTAACATTCAACTGCCTGAATTTCCTTTTCAATTTGAAAAAATAAATAAGTACATTCAGGTTAGATTAGACAAAGGTTAGCTGTAGGAAGATATTTCAACATTATAATGAAAATGGTGAACTTCAAAAGAATTACGGTGTTTTTTAATTAATCTTTGTGACTTATCCAAAAGAGATTATTAAACTAAGTTCAGATAGTTTCATATGAGGCATTTCCTTTGAATTTGTTCTTTAACCCTCTGCATTCTCATGATGACCTACTTCTAATGAAAATAATTTAAAATAGCAAAACAAGAAAGTTAAATGGGAATGATGTTCAAGCATCTTTATCTTTGTGAATCTTGAATACCCAAATTTACATTATTTGTTGTGGTTTCTCTCTGTGACTGTTGTAATAGATTTCAGAGATTAAGAGTGTATATAAGTAATCAGTAATTAATATTATTAAGAGAAATTTTGCTCATTTCTTTTTCTCTTAGAAGTACAGTAACCCTAATAAGTGCTGTAATATAAGATTTAGAGCATGTAAGAAATAGCAGCTCTCATGATTAGCTAGAACTTACATCTGAAATACGAAGCAAGCCACAGGAACACCCCCAATTCTTGTTCTGTGGGATCTGTCCTCTCCCTCTGTGTCCTGGTCTGCGGGCAAAGCTTGCTCCTCACTTCAGTAAGGAGTGGGTGATTTTTTGCCACAGACTGGAATTTGCTCTGGGAAAGCCACCATCTCTTGCTGCAGTTGTTTCACTGGTGAGGGCTGTCCTGTGCCTTTTTTAACCTCAGTGCTGGCGAGAGGGTTGTGGTGTGGGGAGGATTACACAGCCAGCTACATCTACGACTCCTCCTGGCAGTCAGCAGTGCAGCTGGCAGGATTATTTTGTATCTCCATATAATCCCTAAAGCTGCCGTATATCCTGGATGTCTGGGGAAGTAAACAGTTCCCAGGTTCCAGGAGAAGAGTACAGGAGACATGTCTACTGAGGGTAGGACTAGCCCATATTCCCCAAACAAAGGAAAAACAGCATTTAAAAATAAGAGGCAAGGAGTTTTCTTTTTCTTCTTCTTTTTCTTCTTCTTCTTTTTTCTTCTTCTTTTTTCTTTTTATTTTTTTTTTCACGTAAAGGCTTTGACTGACTGTTCTGGAATACAGTTTGTTCTTTCTGTGATATTTGGAAAGTTTCAATACAATTCAGGGAAATGACTGAATATACCTAGGTAATACAAGCTTGGAGTTCATGTTTTCAGGGCTTTTTTTTCTCCCTCAAAGTTATATTAATCTTATGATTTTTCAAAACACATGCAAAATATAAATTTTTTTTTATACTTTAAAAGCTATGTCATATTTTTTCATTTAATTAGGTCTTAATATAGAGTGAAGATGAATAACTTTTATTTTGGAATCTCTAACTGAAGATCAACTATTTGTAGGAGAAAGGTGCAGGGAGAAGGGGCAGGGAAGTGGGGGAAAATGGTGGAAAATAAAGAAGGGGGAGAGGGCTTGAAAAAAAATTATACTTATAAGAATAAACCACCAAAATTTCACACAGAGTTAAATGGAAAACATGTTCTTTTCTCTCTCATATTTTCCTGTGGCTTGTCAAGACCTAATTTTGAGTTAGGGAAGTAGACATTACTTCTTTCCCCTTCCCCACAAAATTTTCCAGGACTTATTTATTCGTCATGAAGATATACAACCTCAACTCTTTTTCTCATGCACTTTCTCCTAAATTAGGGGAAAAAGTATTGATATAACCATCCAACACATACCCCATAAAATAACACTATAATATTATATTAATTCAGTTCCTGAGACTATATTGTATGATGTTTTACTATGTCTTACTATACAGTAAAAATAGAAGAAAATGCATAAAACACACAGGATTTAAAATATTTCAAAAAGGAAATTGTGACTTGGGCTATGACAAGTAAAAAGAACAGCCTACAAACATAGTCTTAATTACCCCTCCCTAAATGGAAATTTCAGGGACTGAACACTGACATTGCAGTATAAATAGGTGAAGTCTTGTTTCTATGATGAGACAGCAGTGTTCAAAGGAAATAAATCAAAACCATGCATCTAGCTCAGCTTTCACATGTTCAAATGAACATGTTCAAATGCTGGACTAGGTCTTCCATGACAATTCTGAATTAAAGCTGTCCATGAAACTTTGGTGTCTGTTTTTCCACTGCTGACTTCCTTTCCCTGTTTTCCAGCTGGTCTGTGGAACCACTGATAGCTCTCATCTCTCACAATTACATAATCAAAAAAACATACTCCTGTTACAGTAGCACTCTCTTAATGTGGTTGTGCCTTTGCTTTTCAGGGTTTTTCATTGACTTTTACCTTTGTTTTTAATTATACTATGCCTGTGAAAAGAGAAGACACAAAGAAGAAATAGCAAGGAGGTCAGCAAAGGTGTGGATTCCTACATCATCATACGGAAAAGTTCAGGTTTGGGTGAGACAAATACACATTAACCTAAAGATTCTGAGCTCATTTTGGCTCATCTCAGTGGTATTTCTTTGAGTAAATAAATTATATCTTATTTCAGATTAGCTGCTTTCCCTTACAGCTTTTTATTCTTTAGTTGCAGGATGTTGTATTTGTGCCAGGCCAACTTGGAGTAAGATATGGTGCCTTAACTGGAGGTTCTGAAGGTGATCCAGTTTCAAGTGGATCTCAGTGAGGTGGACATGGTTAAGCAGCCATATAGCAATACATACAGTGATACAAACTTTTCAGTTCTCACCACACCCTCCTCCGGGTTCCACCACTGTTCACTTATAGGAGTTTATACATGCACCTGCAAGAATCACAATTGTTTTTAGAATATGAGATTCCTCTTCATTGCGTGCAATACCTGCAACCAGTGAGAAAAGGGAACCAACACGTGGGAAAGGAGCTGAAGGTGGACAAAAACCATTTTAAGGAAGATGTGAAGAACTTATTCCTACTGCTGCTGTAGTGTTTTAGATTAAAAAGAAATCATTACTGATGCACTTCCACTTCCCTATTAATTTTTACTATGAGGAAGACTGAGCTCTACAGGAATGCATTTTTAAAAATTCGGAAATGTTATAAATATAGTGCAAAATTCACAAGGGAAAATAATACCCTAAGACTTTTAGGCTGGACACTTATTATAGGGATAGTTTTCTGTAATTTTGCTCTTGATCTCTCTCTCAGTCATCTCCCTTTTTGGAACTTTACAGTAAATCCATGTATTCACTCAAAGGTATTGTGTGTTCAACCATTCAGATAAAAAGGTGAGGGTAATTTAAAATGTACATTAAAAAGTTCAGGGTTTGGACTGCTTTTCTCCTATCATTCTTTTAATGGAAAGCACTTTTTAATTTCAATTAACTGTTCTCATACTGACTGGAGCCTGCAAGTCCAAAGCATGGATTTAATTGCTCCTCCAAATTCACGCCGGAGTCTCTCCTACTTAGTTCAGCTTTTAAAGAATTCCTAACCATCAGCTGGAGGAGCTGAAGCCTGTCAGAGTGTTACTTGTATCACTCCATCATGTTCTTCAGGCTCAAGAAACTGTCTCATTTCTTCTTTGTCTTGTGGAACAGATACTATATGCTTTTGTTATTTATCATAATGCATATGCATGGGAAATAGAATTTAAGTTCTGTAAGCAGGTCAACTTTTCACATACTTCTGAAAAAATACTGGATAGTTTTGTCTGGTTGGGTTTTCTGTATAATTTATTGAAAACCGGAATTGCAAGGACATTTATTCATATCTGAAAAAAAAATTACTTATCAGTAATGTTTTAAAACAGTGGTATGAAATTCCTGCAATTTCAGCCTAAACACAGCAAAATGTTTCAAAAGAGCCATGAATAGCTAGTTAATCACAAACAGTACTAGTTTATTTTTTCTTTTGTTTTCTTAAAAGTTAGAAAGGGTTTATATATTTGTATGTTTTCTGCTTTCAGCCTACAATTCAGCTCTTCGAATACTTCTTTTAATTTAATGTTGTGCTTGCGTTTAGCATCTAATTTCCATTATGCATGGAAGTATATTATTTTTCATGACATGGGAAATAATTGCTTATGATTAACATGCAATTGTTTCAATTTCTATGTGATCTTACAATTTTTTTACCATTTGTGCTATTATTATAAAGAGTGATGACTGAATTTCTTGCAGTTCCCTCTGGCTTCAGTTCTGATATTTTTGATATTTACTCAAAATTTATCCAAAATTTCTTAAGCTCTTGAGTCTGGAAAACTAGTTTGAACACTTAGAGAAGGGCTTTCCTCATGAGGTTTCCAGTTGTTCCACTAACGGAACCTGATGGAAATACCATGAGGTCAGCTTTTCTTCCAGTTGTTCCAAATATTTAACATCTGGACAGAAAACGGAAGTGAGAAATCCTGCCCAGAAGTTGTATTAAAGGAAAACTTGGGTTCTTAAAATAGATGAAGAATGACTGGTTTTTAACTCCTCTAAACTGGCCAATACATGACTGTAAAAAAGATCAAGAATCCAGAATTAGAGATGAATCAAGTAACTGGTACCATAAAAATATAGCCTGGTCAGCAGATACCTGTTGCTCCTTAGAATCTGGTTATTTGTGAAGTTACATATGTAGAGAAAAATTTAAATTTGGTGCCATTTTAGAGTTTTTCAGGGTTGAGTTATTTTTTCCAGGCTAGTATGTTCATTCATGAGTAGGTTGTGTACAGATCTTGGTGGGAAAATGGTCTTGTACAAAATTATCAGTGTGTTTTTTCCCAGTGCCAACACTCTGGGAGAGACTCTAGCTATCAGTGTTACCTTCTCTAAATAGCTCTAATTTCAGGGTTAGTCTGTGGAGGAGATGGGGCAATTTAGGTGGTGATGAACTCAGCAATGAAATGACTTGTAGCCATAGAGGCACATTTTTAGACACAAGAATTGGATAGATACATTTTTTACCCTGCTTTTTGGTATCTATTAAGTTCAAAGTGTACTCGGCAAAGATGAATTATCTCTTGTTGAAGCCTCGCTTTTCACTACTGAGCCTCTGTGCTTTGTATCACACCATGAATGACTGAATCTCTCTGCATATTCTCTGATTCTACAAGCTCTTTCCTACCACATTTATCTTCCTGTTTGAACACCAAACACCAGCTCAGATTCAGGCTGCAGATTCCTCTTTACTGATAACATCATCATCCTAAAGTGTTCTTTATAGTAAGAGTGCATCACCATGCAAAGTGACCACCACTCCCAAGTTAATTCATCTGAAGCTAGAAAAAGTTATGAGGTTCCTCTTCCCCCTTTATAGAAATGAAAGTTCAGGAAGCAGGGACCTCCGGCATCCTCCCATCCCTACAGATCAGAAATGTGTGGAAAAAACACCAGTGGCAGGATACCCCAGCAGGCTAAGGTTCAGGACCCCTGGAATGCTTGATCAACTGTAAGGAGTTGAAATGGGCTCAGAAAACAAGACACTGATCAAAGATATGAAATGGTTTGTAAAAACTACCCAAATTAATTTTCTGCCTGATCTGTCTCTTGCTTTGTTTGAGGTCACAGACTTTACAGAATTTTATGGAGGGCAGCACATGCCACGCTCTCAGCACTTCATCAAAGACATCTTATCTGGCACAAAGCACAGCATTTTAGCTGGTGGTAACCTCCCTGACAGGAAATATTTCATAGCCTAAGTTTTATGCACATAAAAGCACATAGAGAAAGCACCAAGTGAGATAAATATACGAGTGTATGTTAGCCCCTGAAAACATGCATGTGCATTGTAGAAATACATTAGTTACAGTTCACTTTATGCCTGTTTTCAGGAGACAAAAACTCAAATTCAAGAACATATAGGTCAGTGCAATTATTTACAGGCAGTTTCACCACTAAAAAACATTAGTCGATATGGTCCTCGCAATTCCCTTGCCTCCCAAGTTCTTGGAAAACCATGCTGGCTTGGTACTTGGTTAAGCACAGAAACTGTGATCCATTCCCCTCCATCTACTTGGTTAGCAGCCTCTAAAACATGCTCACTCATCCAGCATCCAGCCATCCCTGCCCAGCACTTTGGTGAAACCACTGCATTAAGGCCTACAGTGAAAACTGACTTGACACCTCTTCAGCACCTTACTAATGAGAACGAGCCCTGTCTGGATGGAACTTTAAATCTGAAGGGAAAGCATCTCTTTAGAATAAATAAATAAATAAATAAATAAGAAGAAAAAAGAACTAAATAAAGAAAAAGACACTCCTGATCCTGTTTGTGCTGCATTTACACATGAAACAGAAAGGTAAGGCCCTTACTCTCTCAGATAAGGGGAAATAAGGAAAGATGAGCTGCTTAGAGACGTTCTGAAAGTAGAAAAGCCAGGAAATTTGATCAGATTGTCCTCTGGACTGTGAAAAATCATTCCAGTTGTGACCCAAGGAGGGGCAAACAAGGCTGGTTAGTGCTGGGATATCTAGGAGCTAGTGAAGTTGTCTTTAGAGGGACAAAAGGTTCTCAACAAGGAAATGCTGCAAGAGAGATTACTTAATGTAACTTATGAGATCAGTTTATGTAAAAGCATCATGAAACAGCTGTATGTCAAAAGTCTGAAGCAATTATTGGATTTATTGAATTCTTGAATCCTTTGATGTGAACTCTTGTTACCAACAATTCACATCACTGCTGCTACTTCACCTTTTAGACTGATGCCCAAACCCTATTCAAAACCAGCATTTGGGAGCTCATCTTAGAACTTTCAGACTCAGCTGTGCATATCTAACATGTTTTCTTCTAATTATGAGAATGACCAGACAGAAAGCTGGGAATAGTTGTAGAATGCAAAGCAAAATTTTTTTCCTCTTAATCAAGAAACATCTGAACAAAAACATGACAGGGGAAAAATCCATGTGATCTTGAATTTTCTTCATGAGCTTATAGCACTTTTAATGCACTAATATTTTCAGCTTCCTTTTTATTGTTTCAGGTCATTTTCTCTTTTACACTGTTACAGACATTCAGTATTTGCATTTCTCTAGAAAATAAACACAGATTTTCCTAAATGCCATTGATATAATGTAGAAGAGACTTTCAAAACAAAAGTTCATTCAAAAATCATGTGTTGCAAATATTAAAATGAAGTATACAGACATAAAGTATGGTATTTCATACTATTATTTCATGAAGCATGCTTGAACATTCTTAAAGATATTTAAAGGAGTTGATGCAAAGTTGTGTGAAATAAAAGGAAATCACCCTAGCCATAAGTTTACAGAAATATGTGAATGTGGTTAGAAAAGAATAAAAAGAGCTGCTTGAATTTCTGTGGATGTCACTCACTAGATGTCAATATAAGAAACCTTTCTGACTATAGCACTGCTTCCCAGACTTCTGTAATTTTTTTCTCTTAATCACATTGTGCAAAAGACAGCCTGCAATATTAACCTGAGTTGGGTGTTGTAATGTAGCCTGCGGTTTCTCATGCTGAGACAGAGATCTTAAAATCGCTGTGATCTACATAGAAACTCTCACTCTTGCTAAGCAGCAGCCAGAAATGCAGCCCTCTCCAAATACCCATGCCATGCCAAGTTGTTTCACTATTGATTAAAGGCAGATGTGTCACAGTAAGCTGCTGCCAGATAATGATCAGCATTTTCTCATTAGTGATTGGGTTCCCTTCACTGCTCTGCAGTGACTGTCTTCAGAAACATGCTTCTTCATTGCCCAGAAAATCTGCACTGCCACTGGACATCACAGGCATTTTTTGCTGGGCAGGGTTCAGTTTGGGATCTAGAAGCAGCCATACTCCTTCTATGGAGGGGTAGGTAGATTGATGTTTGCAAAAGTGCATGACAGCAAAATCAGAACAGAAAAATTAACCAAGAAACATCTGAACAAAAACATGACACGGGAAAAAATCCCATGATTTCTTTTTTTTCCATTTTTTTGGGGGGGGGTTTTGTGTGGTTGTTTGTTTTGTTGTTTTGGTTTTTTTTGTTTTGTTTTGTTTTTTGATTGTTGTTTTTTGAGGTTTTTTTAGCTTGACTGCCAGGTTCTGGAATTGAAGAAGCAAGTTTCCAAAGCAGCCAGCAGATAAACACTACAGCAGACTAATACCTGTATCACTAATCTGGGCATGAATGGTAGATTGATTTCTTCCAGTTGCTCTTGATTTACTGCGTACATCTTATACCAGGTGAGTTCAATATGCCCAGGAGATACTGAGCTCAGGCACAGTGAGCCCAGAGCACTATAGAAGCACAGACTTTGCTGTGCACATGAGGAAAATGCAATAATCTGCAGGTGTACAATAAACCCAGCAGCAAGAACTTGTAGATTGATGTTGTCCCAGACTGCACCATTGCCCATGTGGATTTGGCCAAGCCAGTCCCAGCAGTTCTTGCATCCATGTTCAGTGCCAGGAATTTACAATGAAAGCAAGCCTATAGATTAATTGGTTTTGAGGACAGAGAATAAAAATTACCCAGAATATGTGAATATTAATATTTAGCATAAAGTTTTTGAAAAAATTATAAATTATTTCTTTTTTCTTTTAAATGGGAATTGTTTAACTGTCATTGCATGCCGACAGTTTTGTTGAATGATTCACTATGGCAGGTCTTTTATTTCCCTATCCTTCCTAATCCTGCCTGCTCAGATCCACAGAGTACTGTGAAAATTTTGGATTTCTCAGATGACCTTCTGTTTTTCTATCATTTCAATGCTTTCCTACCTACCTGTAGTGCAGTCCCATGTCCTACAGATTTTAACAGAGCAAAGCAACTCAGGATCATTGGCAAATGGTGCAAACTACCATTCTCCAAGAACGCTACCTAGGAGTGAGGTGTTGGCCAGCATTCTGTGGGAGCACACCACCTTGCACACTTTAAATTGGGTCAGACCTGCGTCACCTCCACCTCCACCCACCCATCTTGTGTCCCTAGGGTGTTCTGCGCTTCAAAGGAAACTGACACACTTTAAACGCCTTGGAGTGTGTGCCAGCAGCTCTGGGACACGGTGGGACACTTTGTTTTCTTGAGGTGAGCAGGTAGGCTTATCCTCGCTTCCGTCTGTAGTGCGCAGCGTGTGCGGGCTGTGCTTGTCCCCAGGGCCCTGCTACCTCCGGGATGCTGCGAGGTGCTACACGCTCAGGGCGCTATGACCGGCAAGGGCAGTGTCCTCAGTATGAAACTTTCTCAGAGGTTGCACGCGTCCTTTGCGGGTGGCTTTGGGCCTGCAGCTATCATGTCCTGAGAGGTGCTTGGGGACTGCACACGCCTGGCCCAGCCCCTAACCAGAGAGCCGAGTCGCTGCACGGCCGTGTCAGCCTGGAAGGTGCCGTGTGGTACCGCACGGTGAGCGCCTTTCCCGGGATGGGCGCCCCTCTGCCCGTGGAGCAGCTGCTCGGAGCGGTGCGCGGGGCCCCGGAGGCAGCGGCCGGCCGGGCCCCGTCCTGCCCCTGGAGCGCGGGGG